>JAWPHD010013515.1:0-67735 GCA_037043455.1 Cyrtodaria siliqua | reverse complement strand
ACATGTCCTAGGTGACTGAAGTTGACCATTGACCTACAGAACTCAGTTCTTTAGTATTTTCAAGATTGTACATGTAGATTAAATCTTTCATTTTTCAGAGTGGAAATATGCATTATTGGGTTACAGCGACCTTGACTTTTGACTTAAAGGGACACATAGCAATCTTGAAATGTTGATCGAGCACTGAAATTAGCGCCTCCATTTATTTATACAGCATCATTTTGACTAAACCTGCTTGCATATATCCTTACATAAAATGTTGAGTTTTCATTTGTTCGTCTTATTCTACCATACGCTTAAATATATTAGTGGTGCAATTTAATAAAGAGTTAATAATATGCAAATACAATTTGCTTTATGCTATTCTTATAATTAATAATAATGATTGAACAAATGCAAGTTATGTAGAAAAACTAACGGGACACTGCGAGTTTTTTTAAAAATCAAGATTGCCGTGTTCCTTTAATGACAAAAAAGTGATGTGTTATTTCATGAGCATGGATGTTGTAATTGTCGAGTTATTGTGCAGATTGTATATGTTTATATCTTACTGGGGATCACATTTGTTGTAATATTATATCTTCCTGACTGTGTACACAACTGCATGTTTGCGTGTGTATGGTCAGTTTGCATAGGCATAGGAACAGCCTTAAAGGTGGAGGGCCTGTTTCTACGCCTTAGTATGGAAACAGATTATCAACTATTATACCTCGATGGTCTGAGATCCTCTGGACACTCGAGTTGAAACTGGGTTGATGACAATGGCACTTATATCATAAGGTGGAGGTGTCTGTGTTCTTGTTTCCTGGTAATGGACTTCCAATTCTTGAAGCTGTTGTAGTTCGTCTGACTTCCGTTGTTCTGCAGCAGCTTTCTGGGCCTCAAGAATGTTTTGTTCCTCTATCAGCTTGTCAACTACCTGAAAGCACAATAAAACTGGAAATGTACACATGGGACACGGATTCCCCTCACTGAAAACAATCAGCAGATTTGTTTAATGTTGTAAAGAAAATGAGAGACAAATATATTGTTATTTGTTATTATAATACACCCGCACTATATAGCCTAGTTTAAAATATCTCGTTATATTGAACGATATATCACTGTAGTGTTTGCAACGTTAGGAGAATAAGCATTGAGCATTGTTACGTATGCAACGTTAGGAGAGCAAGCAAAACAATGCGAAAGATTTCAGATGTTTGCGTTATTTTCACATTTTAGGGGTATTAGAATAGAAATAGAACATCGTTTACGGTGAATTATCTATAATATATCACGGTTTGTCGTTCAATTGTAAACAATAATTTCACTCGCTCTTCGGGCTCTGGAAATTATTGTTTACAATTGAACTCCAAACCGTGATATATTAAACGATAATTCACAGTAAAAGATGTTCTATTTCTTAAAGAGGCACTACCTATATCTACGCGATTTTTAATGTAAAATATTAAATACTCAATATTACTGCATTTATATGTATACAAAGCTATTTTGTGAGTATTCTAAGAAGAAACATGGTTCGTATTCCAGTTCTGTAAATTATTAATTATGATCAAAACAATATATTGAATAAAATGCTGCCCAGCCGTTTATTCCTGCCGGAGAACTACGAGGTTTTACGATTTTCTCGGACATGCGCAATGCGATTACAAACTATTAGGCGCAGTTCCGATAGCAAACGAATCGATCGGAACTCTTCGCTAATCAGACGAAGTAGTTCCGATTGTAAACGAATAAGATCGGAAAATCTCCTTAATCGGCTTGTCTAAAACAATTACGGATACAATTTCAATAATCCTATCTTTTCAATCCTGTTTTTCCCCAGCAAAACGCATATTACAATGGGTGAAATTATTGCCATTTACCTTTTTCATAGTCCTCTTTATAATTCAGTAAAGTTTATATCAAGTGGTGGACAAAAAGATATAGGTAGCGCCTCTTTAATGTTTTATTATTATTATTTATATAATTCTAACACGACCTCCGCAATCTTTCATATACACAAAGAAGAGGGACAGCTGTAGGTTATTCTATGATAAAATACAGCTGTTCCATTAATTCCCCACGTATATTTCATCCGTTGGAAGCGCCGCGTTACATGACGTCACTTGTTAAATATACGTCGCAAAGACAAACTCAACAGTAATTTTATTGAAATGTTAATTACAACAAACTTGCCATACTCACAAACCGTGCACACCCCGGATATAAACCCATCATATGCATCAATACATATAACATTAATAAGCATCTTGAACAAGCTGATGTTTGACGTCATACAGCGCAAGCTATATGACGTAAGCAATGACCTAATTGTTTGTCACGTGACTAGTAGTGTATTGAAACGCAGAGCTCTGCATACGGGGGCGCCCAATGGAACAGAGTGTAAACATAGCAGACTGATTACCTTGACCTCCGAGATAATATATAGTGCCCCAACAATAGCGTAAACGTTGTGTTAGAATCGAAATAATAAATACGTACCTGTGTTTTATCGGTGAATAAAATACAGTTAGGAGATTGGATGCGTAGTAATTAAATCACGAGTGCGTTAGCACGAGTGATTTAATTACTCGCATCCAAACTTTCTTAATTAATTCAGGGCCTGTCAATATTAATTCAGAGCCTGTCTGTTAAAAATATTTTCCAGAGCACTGTAATTATAGCGTTTTAGGTATACATTATAATTAGACCGCTATTGATGAAGCAGTTATAAAAATCAGTAATTTACATTTTAGAGTATTTTATATGAAGGGGTCCGGTTAGTGGGGCTACCATCTATAAACTAAAATCCTAGAAAAACTGGGTGAAAAAAAATGCAAGCACTAAACCAGTTAATGGAAATGGAATAATGAACCATGTTTACTTACAACTGTGATGAATAGAATATTAAAACAAATAAAAAAAATACATTTAAATATGTATGAAGTATATTACAAAAATACAAATAATTTCATTATATTGGCATTATGGTATATTATATAAATATTTGATGCAAAAAGTTAGTATCATCTGCAGTTTTATGATTTATAAATGCCTGTATAGTGTTGTGTGCTTTATGGTGGGTACACAGTAGCAACTGAGATTTTATGACCTCATTATGCAATGTACTCAGTAACAGCTAGGCACTATGGAATGGGGTTTTATGACCTTATTATGCAATTAGCCAGATAAGCCACCCCCAGTTCAAAGGAGCTAATTAGGGTGACATGTGCTTATGGTGTACACAGTAACAGGCACTATGGGATGGGGTTTTATGACCTTATTATGCAATTAGCCGGATAAGCCACTCCAGTTCAAAGGAGCTAATTAGGGTGGCATGTGCTTTATGGTATACACAGTAACAGGCACTATGGGGTGGGGTTTTATGACCATATTATGCAATTAGCCAGATAAGCCACTCCAGTTCAAAGGAGCTACATAGTGTGAAATATGCTTTATGGTATACACAGTAACAGGCACTATGGAATGGTAATTTATGACCTTATAAGTCAATCAGCCAGATAAACCACCAGGAGCTCTATATTACATGGTGTGCATTATGGTATGCATAGCAACAGCATCCATGGGAGAATTACAAATAATCAGTCAAATATAAGATACATGTTTAACTGTATTGAATGATACGATACAATCAAATAACCGATGTATTTACATTTTTTTTTTTTAAATATTCAAGACATACGTTTGAAAAACATTTGTTTTTTTCCAACAAGTATTGAAACTGTTACATTAACCATAATTAATTGTTGATTGACCAGAAGAGTTTTTTTAATTCTTTATTCAAAGGATATCATCAGGATATTACAGATAAATTTCATGTAATGCAAACCAATTTACATATCATGTTTTATTTTAAGTAACATATAAACAATATATAAAGTGTGGACAAGTTAGTGGGCCAATTTAACTATATAATTCTACATTGGGGGCTGACTTGACCAAATCAAGGGCGAGCTGTGCAGAGCTGCACAACGTTAACACAATCGCACCTCAACCGGTGCTCAAATTCAGGATCTCTGACTGGCTTAGCTCTTCAGTGCTCTAACCTCTGCGCTATCGAGGACACACAGTTGGCGATTGACAGGCACTCAATATTATAAATTATAATGCTCGCTTTTATGGTACCCAGTTATTTTGGTTCTAGGGTAGCCATGAGAATCATATCTCTTACAGCTATGTTAGGTAAATACCATAAGAGCTATGATTCTCATGGCTAGCACTAGGGATTGAATTCAATTTGAACAATTTTATTCCCCTCTGTATGCCTGCTACCCCGTCCCCCTGTTCACAACCTGAGATTTTCATGAATTCTAGAAGTACTTCCTCGACACCCATACATCTAATGATATTGTCATCACAGATAGATGACTGATGTGATGAGTGACTTCAACATAAATAAGTTTTCGAAACGAGAAGAGTTATTTACATACTAGGAGTTGGAAAAAAAAGAAGTGGGTGGGGTAACTCAGCGTTCGACATGCCAGTGTTTATGGTAAATTAGAGTTCTACATAATGCACCGTAGATGTACATCGTCTAGTTACTTACTTGCTTTCTATTTCTTTTCTCATATGCACCATGCGTCTTCCTTTTCGTTTTTGGAGGACCGAATGTTTCAGTGAAATCGGGAGTCTTTCGAAAAACCTCTGTCTCCGGAAACTTTGTTGGCACAGCGTTCTTGACAAGTGACAGCTTGAACAGAACGCCGACTGAGTTCATAACCGACGGCGGGTGTACAAAACTGTCGTCCCCGAAATGTCTAACACATAATCGTGATGCTGATGACGGCGAAAACGGCACAATTTTTCCATCAATAAGGCGGTTGGAACCAACAGCCTCCACCCATTTCTTCCGGTAGACCGGGTCTTTCGGAAAGATAAAAAATCCTTTTCCTTTGTCACTTGTATTACTACATCCAAATGCAACACAGTGCACCATTTCAAATAATAAATATATCCTGATCTCACGAAATAAAATACACTAAACACGAAGATTTCACAAAATGATGTATCCGCGGGAAATATCAGCGCATTAGTGACTGACATGTCGCGAAGGTCAATGGTAGGTGTGACGTCACACGCCAGGTGCTCTCGGAAACTACCGAATGGGGACGAAAATGTCCGAAGTAAAAAAAGTCATTAAAAGCATGTTTTTTAACAATTTTATATATATCACAAGTTGGAATCGTTCGGAAACCATTTTTAATAAACATTTACAATAGTAATATGTCAAGTATATGCCAACTTGGCCTAGGATCTTTAAACTCAAACAAAATGGTATAGATGGCAAACTGTTGCTATGGATCGCAGATTATCGTTCTAATCGATCTCAAAGAGTTCTTATAAATACTGCTAAATCAGATTCGAAATTCACTTTAGCCGGTGTGCCTCAAGTATCTGTTCTTGGGCCTGTTTTTTTTTTAATATATATAAATGACATTGCTGATAATATGCTAAGCATAACTAGACTATTTGCTGACGACAGCTCGCTTTCAGTTTCGACATTAAACATAGATGATATGGAAGGTATTTTAAATCATGATTTACACATAATTTCAGAATGGGCTAAAACATGGTTAGTTACGTTTAATCAAAAAAAAAACTGAAGTATTATTCATATCAGCATCGAAAAATGTTCGAAAACCAAATTTACTTTTCATTATTGTGCAGTTAGAATTTGTAGAATATCACAAACTTTTGGGATTAACTTTAAGTAATGATGGTAAATGGCATGAACACATCAATACTAGTTTATCGTCAGCATCAAAGGTTTTAGGTTTTATGAGATTCCTTAAAGTAACACAAGCGCCAAATTTCGCTATAAAACCGTTCTTCCAAACTCTATCCATGCGTTCAGGTCACAAAATGATGCATATATGCTAATTAAAACTGTATATGTATCCACGGGTTCATAAAATACCCGCACATGAATATGTGTGAAATGAATTTAGAGTTGGTAACTTTTTATTCGAAACTTCAAGCAATAACAAAAAGGCGATGTTTTTGGCTGGCCGGTTTTCATGTTTATATTGTATTTCTTGAGTTAGGATTTGCAATTATATGTTAGTTTTATATCTACCTTATCGTTCGTCGAATTTGAAGCGGTGTGCATATTTAGTAAAATTAGCGTGCTGTTGGCGGGTGAGTGACTTTAAATATAACATTGGACGGAAAACAATGAACCAAATATATATTTCATATATGTGACCGATATTAGAGTATGCTTATATTGTTTGGGATGGATGCACAGTTTCTGAAAAAAATCTTTAGTAAAGCTACAATATGAAGCTGCAAGCATTGTAACAGGATTAACTATGTCCGTTTCAACTAATGAGTTAATTGCTGAAATTAGCAGACAGACGTATTTTTCAAAAACTTATCACCGTATATAAAGCAAAAAACAGTATGTTACCAAGTTCAATAGCTCAATTATTTCCGCCCTTTGTCAGAAATGTAAACGATTATAATTTAAGAAACGCGAATGACTCTGTCACTCCAATAAGGAGAACGGAGTTATTTTCAAAATCATTCATACCATCATCGCTAAGCCTTTGGAATGATTTACCCATACATATTAAGGAATCACTATCATTAAATACATTTAAAAGCTCTCTTCTTAGGACGTTTCAATGTCCCATAATTTCCAAAAAACTACTTATGTGGCTCAAATATCTTTCAATAGTTCATGCTCGTTTAAGAAATGCATGTAGCTATCTAAATCATGACTTGTATTTAAATCGTTTGCGCTTATCATCAATTTGTGACTGTGGAGATCAAAGAGAGGACGTCGAACACTACTTATTTAAGTGTTGTGGATATAGTGAACAAAGGCGTACGCTCTTTATTTCGACATGATCGTTTCACCCGTTGAGGGTTGATAAGTTGTGTTCTGGTAACACAGAGCTGAACGATAGCGATAATGAGCATGTGGTTTAAGCAGTGCAAACATATACTAAAGATACCAGGCGTTTTCGATGAAACTCACTATGTTCACATTCGATCCCTTACGAGACGTCTTTAACTGTCTGTCCTTTTCCTCCTTTTCCATTCTTTTTACATATATCTGTTAACTTCATTAATGCATTTCCTATACTTTTCGTTTAAAATGTTTTAGGATTGTAAAACTGCCATACTATTTATTTTGTGAACAAACTGTATAGGGACGGGCCTTAACTAATGTTGTAGAACTTGTGACCCAACCCTTTTGCTAACTAAGAAAACTGTGCTTCTCAAGATTACTACAGGTGTGTCACACAGAACCCTGTCACAGAAGCGGGGCTTCAAATGACAAGGCTCTAACTCAAGGATAGCTACAGCTGCAACCCGTGCACTAAGCCCTTTCTAACATATATCCTATCAAGGAAGCGGGGCTTCTCGAGAGCACCAGGATATAATGTTTGATAGTGTTTACGGCCCAAAGTCCCAGCAAAACACAATCCTTCAAAATAGGAGCAATATTTATTTAATATATACCGATGCTTACCTTCGGACAGTCAAACAAGAAATGCCCCAAAAACTGAAGCAAACATACCCTCAACTGACCTGTGTTGATAAAACGGTAAGTATTTTCTTTGTAAGCAGTTTGTTGCTATTTGAGTAAACGGAGTCATTTAAAACAAGGGAAGTAATCGTGTTACAATGCAATTTCACCACAATACAATACAATAAGTAGCCTTAGGATATATTGTGACATCTGGTGCACAACGAATAGGGATTGTGTTGCTTTAAGTTGAATGGTGACACTGGGTGCGCAATACATAGGGATAAAGTAGCATTAAGATGAATTTACACCTCCGGTGTACATTCAGCAATAACAGAAACTGCGACTGATATAAATTATAAATACATTATTATTTATACACATCATTCTCGTTAAAAAAAAAACGGAAACAAACTGATTGTTCTCCTAGGATAGTCGTCTAGATAATCTTAATTTCCTCTCAAAATACCACTATCTGCATTTATAGAAAATACATATCCCCTTATCAAATATTTGATTGGTACTTTTGACATAATGTATTTGAACATAGCAAACGTCGTCTTGATTGTATCCGTCTACATTGAACATTATAGTTTTTCAGATTGATTTATGGCATTGTATATAAATAAACCGTTTACCTTATTTTTTATGTAAAGGGATTGTTGAAATGTCCACTCTCATACTCCTAGAGTATATGAGGCGCATGCTACATTGTTTAATGCAAGACTTGACTAATAATATTTAAGAATACAAGATAATCGAATGTATAGGTCGAATAATGTATTATATAAGTTTCTTTTAGAAATAGATACTGCTGCTAGCGACAAGTGCTAAGTAACAGAAAGAGTCAGAAACACAGTTCACCAAAACACGATTCATCAAAGAACTATTTTGAAAGTAATAACTGAACAGACTATGATTCACCAATTTGCGAAACCAATACATACTGGCTGCCCACACTATTACATTAGCACCAAATAAATGGGTTATATTCGCTCGGAGTTGTAGTCCATTGTCTTTTCGGATCATACACTTGATATTTATGGTAGTTTTTGTAGAATAGATATGATCATTTAGATATATTTTATCATTACATCCAATACGAATTGTCAACATTATTCTGTTTCGTTAGATTGATGAAAGATTGTCCCAATTATGAATTATACCTAACCGGAAGCGAGAAATTAATGGGGCATACGCTTTTTTCAATACTAAATCACCATGGAAATGTCATCCATTTATCATGTATGTCTCGTCATCCGTGCACTTGGAAGCTTCTTTCTAAAACAAGTGGGCCACTTTAGTCGATTCGTCGATTCACCGAACTCGGTTTTTATCCAAATAAACAATGGCGCTCGGACGATAACCAAGGTATTCCAAACCGACCCGTCTGGCCCACCTGTTTCAGATTCTTTTCTTATTTAATAACAATTCTAAAATATCAAATGTGTTCATCTGAATGAAATACATACAAACCGAAGTTCCCTGACAGTAAATAATGAATAGAATGGTGCATTTTGAGATTTATATAAAACAAATCGAAATTTCTCAAAAATATATTCTCCACCCTTCCTTGGTGTGTATACTATCAATAAATCAATGAGTCGATTTTTTTTTTTTTTTATCATTATAATTAATATTATTATTAATTTATTTGTGTCCAATTATCTATATTTAAGCAAAGAAAGAAAACTATTATATAACAATTAAATTGAAAAATAATGTCTTTCACGAATTCATACGTGGAAACAGGCCAATATTGTTTTTATTTTAAAATATCAATGCACGTACAAATGATGGTGTAAAACGGAAGAAAGGAGAAACTTTGATGGCAGTATATGAAAAGTAGACGAGATAAGTCTTTATTTCCTGTCAAAATTTCTCCATATCTGTAGTTATAAATTCACAAATCCACTTACATAATGTGTTATGGAGGTTATTGTACAAACGTCTGTATTGATCATTATAGTGTTTTAGATTGATTTATGGCTTTTTGTTGGCATATGCTGAGGAGTGTGTTGTTATAACAGCAACTTTATATTCCAAACATAGACAGCTACCGACACCAAATTATTATTAATGCATTATCAATTATCTAATGCAGATTTATGCCCGTTTTCATAAACTTTAATACAAAACAACTGCTCCTTTACACGAAGGATTGGGCAACCCCTGTCCTCTCTACTTTATACTTATATCCATTGTACTAGCTGAAATAAGCACACCGTGACGGCAGGCGACACAAATGTTCGGTGTAACATCCTTCTAGTTATACCCACCTTTTCGAAAATTAAAATCGCCTCCGTTTGTCCGTCTGTCGGTTCGTTCGTCCTTTACCACATCTCCTACTAAACCGCTGAACGGAATTCAACCAAATTCACCATATGATGACGGCGTCTAAGAGCAATATTAATTTTGGCTACGATCTCAGGGGCTCTCATGGTGTCAAAAGGTCAAATACATTACATATTCAGTTTTCCATATGTTTGAACATTACTTGGTATATGTAATCATCTATGAAAGATAAACAACTTATCAAACGATTTTATTATTTCGCAAACTCGGACGTCTGCACAGTGTGGGTGGGGCCGGGGGGATATTGGGTATTTTTTCGTAATTATGTCTCAAATGACACAGTATACATTTGTTTCTTCCGACGTCATCGGTGGGGTCTGGGCGAAGGAGCATCAACTATACTAATAATTCAATTACAGTGTAATTGTTCGAGACTTTTGCACATTAATTGGTATAATAGTCGTCTATTAAAGAGATACACAGCATGTGAAATGATTTATTATTTAAAACTATAATGTCTTCCCTTGGGTTGGAGAGGGTGGGTACTGGGTGATAGAAACTGGGATCAATTATTTTCTTAATTATGTCTCAAACGAACATTTTAATGAAAGGATTACAGTGCCATATTTCTATTTTCATTAAACTTGCCAAATATACAAGTATACTCATCTGAAAATAGAAGGCATATCAAACAATTTCAGTGTTTCCACATTAGAGGTAGCGGAGTGGGGCTGGTTGGGGTGGGGATTAGAGTGGGGAAGAGAGAGGTAAATTGGATTAAATGACTATTTTCTTTCTCAATAAGATGTAATGATTTCGAGAATATCAGTATAATTTGTTCCAGGGTCACCATGGGTCTCTCGGATAGGGTCAAAAGTTCAAATACACAAATACCCTAAACATTTTTTATTCATTTACATCTCATACATGTATACAGAAAATTATAAATAGTACCATTTCTGATCTGAGTTTCAAAAGATGATCCAAACAATTACATCTAAAATGAATACAGCGTTAAAGAGTATTGACCTGTGTGAAGAAAATGTGGATATTTGCGATGGCGCGTCGTCGAATTTGTTCTAGTTTTTTTTAAACAGAATATAAATACAGTTCAGAGTTTATGAAATGTAGAGCGCCTCATTTTATAGGTCACCGGCTGATCATATTCATGTAACGATGTCGTGCTAAAATTATGAATTAATTACACCTTCACTAACTTTCTGTTATGTCCGTACTCCACGTGTTATTGCTTTTCTTGTTATATTTATGACAGCATTTATACACTTATTGAATTGGTACCGTTCGCAGTTGTGTTAAACCTTGCTCTCTAAGTAATTATGCAATCCCACACATCAAACAGTTTAAGGTGGAACAAGGGTATTATTACATAACGATTGTTTGGTGAATCATTACATTACATTACATTAACTCCGCTCCTCTGTAAGATTAATCCCAATAAAACATGATGCATGAAGAGGATACTTTCCCTTTTAACGTCACATACAAGCGATTTTGAGAGGACAAACAGATATTTATTTCTCTTTTCATAGAATGCAATTACTTGCCTCCTTTGTTTTTCTATTTAACGCCCAGCCATTGTTGACTTATAATTGTGTCTGTCACAGATTGAGTAATTGAATGGAAAATTAAGTAAGGTGAAATCATAGTTCAATTATTTAAACGTTTTCGTTTTGATGAAACAGAAAGCTAAACAGAGGGTTGAATGTAACGCGAATATTTTACAAAACTTCTTACTGCTCCTTTGGGAACATCAAGCTCACTCTTTGTGGTTTTAAAGTAGAATACTGCTTTAGCCGGCGCTTGGGGGCGTGAGAGGAGTTGCAAAATACATTACCTCTCATGAACAAACTCAATACAGCCGAGGCTGATACTGTTCTCTCTTGTTTGTATTTGTTGCTTCCAACGAATCCACTTTTCAATATTTACTGAATTATAATTGTTCATATCATATTTAAATTGTTTTATTAATATTACATTTGCTTTACATTTACTTTATAGTCTGAAAATCACTGTTTGCCATGAAGGCAACACGTTTTTCATGAAATTGTATTCGAATGGGTACATTGATTTGGAATCTAGACGGTACCAATACTATTTGGCCCTTCTAAACATTTAGTACAGCATATTAGCCTCAACAATTTATAGAACAACTTATATTTCTTAAGAATCGTCCATTCAATATGTTATTTTCCCTTTATAATGGTAATCCTTCATCGTAACATTTGTGTTTTATGAATATTTCAGGATATCGCTAACTGTATGATTTTTGAATAATAATAATATGCATAAAACCACAGAGTTGTTTAAATCAGAAAATAATCGTGATGTAAAAATGTTAGCAATGTATGTTTACAAAGCTTTTGAATTAAGAAGTAATCTACTACTCAAAAAAGTGTCGTAGGTTTTAAAAAACATATATATATGAACATAGATGTAATAGCATACACTTACATATATGCTTTTCTGTCAAATACAATACATACAATAGAATACATTATTGGATAAAGAATACATCTATTTGTGAGTGATATTCTAGACTATTGTTAAATATATAGTTACACTGATTTCCGCCATTGAAAATTATACATATATGTCATTATACAATTTACATTTTGAAAAATTTGCTCATGAGTCATTATAACTTAATGATTATAAGGTTTATGTGGGATTACCTCAACCCTACTAAACCTAATACGAGGTGATTAATTATCTGATTATACTGAAATAAAATAGAGTGTTTATAGAACCTATATATCAGATGTTTAACACAACGATTGTCTTATTTAGTGAGCTCATATACGTAGCAAATTAAACTTTGACTTATATCATTTACGCGATACTGCCAAAAGCGATTGTGTTTATGACGCCCAATACTGTTTTCATGTATTATACTTACTTTCACCAAGAACGTATGCAGATTTTCCGAGCTGCGTAACAATTTCGTCCTGAAACATTTAAAGCACTCTTCTTCTAATCAATTTTATTCTATGGTACATCTTACATTACAGACAAATAAATATTAATTTGCGGACATTGCTGTTTGTGTCTAATTTATAAATATTGCATACTAACCTGGATTAAGATAAAGAAATATAAAAAGATCGGACATGGAAAGTAGCATTCAAGGAGGACAGTCAACCACAAAACACAGAAACAAACACGCAAACAGACAGACAAGAAGGCAAAAGTAATAATAAATGCAAACGACATCACAAACACAAAATAGTTGACAATAGGGCTACTGCCTTGGAACGGTCAGTGGCAAAGTAGGCCACTGGCAATTTAAACCTGTTCTAGTGTGCACCAAACCTAACACTTACCCTACTGTCATCCCATTAAAACAGGACAGTGTAAATAAATAAATCCCCGCCATGATCATCTAATCTCTAACCAAAGAAGACAACGTTCTCAATGCTGGTTTGCAATTATGTAGCATTCGAAGCATTATATTCTTGCTTTTTGCTATATTTTATATTCTATTATTTCTTCTTCTCTCCTGTCTTACAAGTATGTACCATATCCTTGTTTGGGTGTATGTTTAAGCCAATTCTTTTGCAGCATTAAATGAACAATTTTAACAAAAAAGTGAAAAATAGAAATCACAGCACCCAAACGCAATGGCGCTGTAGATATGCTCTGTATCCCAAACAGCAAGCAAATTAACTATATAGTGAAAAAGGCAATACACAACACCAAGCGTGGTGAAGACAGGGTTACCGACTTGGAACGGTCTGTAGGCAAAATGGTCGACTGGTTAGCTTAAATCAATTTTAATTGTACACAACCTCGCTATTAACCTGTCTTCCACGCTCAAATTGACAAAACAGTGTAAATAAAAGTACATCACCTCAAAACGAAAAAATACGTACATGCATTATATATTCACGGAACAAGAATGTTTAGTGGCAAATAAAAATACTTTCGAAATCGGTTGAGACATACGTATATTACGACTAAAATACGTTTCTTTGATAGGACTGTTTCCATGTTAAACCATGTTGTTCCCTACACAGAAGAACATCAGAAAATCACAGCAACTGTTTATATTTTAAGATACAACTTTAAAGGTGTCTTAAGTTAGACTTCAGTAGTGTTATTTTTATTGGTCCTTTGGGACCAACGAGCCCAATATAGGTGGCTTTAAAGTAGAATACCGCTAAGCCGGTGCTAGTGGGCGTGAGAGGTGTTGCTTCTTTCATTACTTCTCATGAACCGACTCAGTAAAACCGAGTCTGCTGCTTTATTCTCTTAATTGTGTTTGTTGCTCCAAAGGATCACCTTTATCAGTATTTATTATCAACACATTAAAACCATGTTGGATAGATATTCTAAATGCATATTATTATGTTTTTTGGTGTTGACGAATCTGCATGAAAATGAACTTTTGGAAACTTTGGTTTTTGGAAACTTGCAAATAACGTTTGCTTATTAATTTAAAAGATTCTGACATCGGAGTATTTTTTTTTTTTGTGTGTGTTTCTTTAGTTAGTTTCTCTGGATGTGGACTTATTGTTAGAGAATTCCTTTTGATGGGATGTAGTTTTGTTTACACTGTCTTGTCTATTTGGGCGATGAAGACAGGATAATAGCGAGGATTGTGCGCATATAAAATCGATTCAAGCTAACCAGTAGGCCTTATTGCCTACTGACCGTTCCAAGTCGGTAAACCTGTCTTCACCACACTTTCTGTTGTTTTTTGTCTCTTTCATTGTATTTTCAAGTCCTTGTTTGCAGTACAGTGCGGACCTACGATGCCATTGCGTTCGGATGCTGTGGTTTCTATAGGACCCTATATTTCATTTTTGTATGGTTAGAATAAACCTTATATTCTCATTGTTTATATTTTCACATGAAAAAATGGAACTACTTTTTTCTACATTTGCTTTCATATTTATTTTTTTACTAGCAATCGTTTTGATTTGAAGTCTAAAACACGCACTGTTTTGATCTCTTTGACATGAATTATATGTTCTATCTAAATAACCCATCAATCAAAAATCATTTAATATTGCAAAATAATTTTTCCTATTACATTTTGTCTTATCTGGTTCTACCGGTCTTTATGTGTAGCAAATTAATAATGAAGATGAATGTGTGCAGTGTTTTTTTATTTTTTTTATTTTTCTGAAGCTTCCATGACATATTCATACAGAACATATATATATATATATATATACTTTTTCACATATTGATATTATTTACCGATATCATGCAAAATGTATACATTCATTTTTGATAAACATGTAACTCACTACATTTTTTTTCTGATTGTGTCAAGTATCTTATTTTAAATATACATATAACAATAATAATAGGATGTTACTCTGCAAGCAGATTACTGAAGAAGTAATATTTAGCCATACAAATTCAATAACCTTTTTATTGTACACTTTCATATTGTTTTCCATCAATGTTAATTGTATGACTATTGCTTTTCATTGTATTTGTGTTATTTTTATAGCTTTTTATGGAATTCCTATCTTGTCATTCAGTTTCATTTTGCGGGGATGATTATTTTGCGCGAAAACGACGTCGACGTCGGATGACGTCATTAAAAACATCAAGCGATTTTCTAAAGTTTGTTTACCATTCGATAACATTAAAAACAGTGGGTGTGTGACCATTTCAATTATTTTATCAATTTCTGCCATAAAAGTTTGAAAAAAAACCCCACGTATTTTTGGTTGTTGACACTATAGGAAGGATTCCGTTATTTTATTTGGTAGTTCCTTATTTCTATTTCGCGGCTCTTAGCAAGCACGAGAAAAAGTTCCGGTGCAATATCAATGTGTGCAATATCGTAGAATATTGCACATTTAGCTCAATGCAAACTAAACAGGACAATATGAAAGTATACAATAAACTATCGAATATGCAAATTAGGTATTTTATGTATAAATATGCACCAATATCAAATATGCACCATACATGTATTTTATACAGACCTGCAGCAATATATTATCAAATATGCATTATTGTATACTTCATTTATATACATGTATCAGCTTCATTTCAAGTATGAGCCATTTTGTACTTCCTATATATATACAAACATGTATCAGTATTTTCTCAAACTCATATATATACCACACTCACCCGCATACACATATTATTTACACATATATACACATAGGATTTTTCTAGGTTATTGTAGGCATTTAGTATGTCTATGATTATGTTGTATTAACTGTACGGATATGTATGGATTACTTTTTTTTTTTGGAAAAAAAAAGAGAAAAATACAAAACAATTTCTAGAACTTAAATATATACATTAAAAAAGGAGAAAATTGTAAAGAAAAAAGGTTGAGAAGTAGACAATAGTGTTTTACTATGTCGATTGTTGTGGTGTCCCTTCATTTTGGAGTATTTCATTGAGGTTTAGTAAAATGATATAAGTCTGTATCTATAGGCCTATTTTACCTATGTTTATATATCGACTCCACATGGCTTCAGATTGTGCAACTTTTAAATTTGTATATGCTATCCACTTTTCCACTTTCTATAAAGATATAATATGTTTTTTAAAAATATTTAACAATGGGATTTGTAATTGCATTTTTGTTGATAAACATGATAAATGAAAAATTTGACCGGCAGGAGTATTTTGCTCAAAATTATATCAAATTTATTATTTCCAAATAGAATATCTGTTTCTGACCAAAGTGTCAGCCTTGTATTACATTTATGTCTGATGTATTCTGCAAGGTCTAACCAAAACTGTTTTACAACTTCACAATTCCAAAATAGGTGATGAATGGTTTCAGGTGAAATATTGCAAAAGCTGCAAACATTGTTATCTAGAATATTCATTTTAGTCAATAAATATTTAGTTCCCAGAATTCTGTGGTTGATTCTATATTGTAACCAAATTAGTTTAAGGTCTTTCGTTATTTTGAATGGTATTGCATATATTGATTCAAATTTATAATTAGGTACAGTTATAACTTCATTTTTCCATTTTATTAATGACTTGGGGTAAATATCTTTTGTAATTAACAGATCCTAAATGAGTCTACATCCTTAACTGTGCTTTTGAATTAGTGATATGGTAAGAGGGCGTAAAGGGTTTGGGCTATTGCTGGGTAGATGAGCAAAGTTTAATTTAGCCAAGTAGTTTCTAATAGCAGTAATAAGACCTTCATATTCTAAGAAGTTAGACCTTATATCTTATCGATCCGTGAATTCTCTGTAGGTAAAAAGGTTTCCATTCGTGTTTAAAAGGTCGTTAATTAATAAAATACCTCCTGTATACCATCTTCTATAGAAAATGCTTGAACCTCCGACCTTAATGTCTGAATTGTGCCTTATATTAACTGAATGAAATTGATGCCAGGAAACTGGTTTTAACATATTTATAACCGGAAAGTACTTCTTTCCAAAATGGATTGTGTACTCTGTTTAAGTTCTGTTTTATATAGTCACTTCCAAAGTTAATTTAGCCTGTGAAAAGATTTTGAACATACCGAAGCGTCGATATACGCACGAGGCGGGATCCCGAACAATGGCGGGATTGGCCGAGTTGTCACGATTGCTGCTTTTAATGACGTCAATCGACGTCGACGTCATACATTCATCTTTTCGCGCCAGATAATCATACGCGCAAAATGGAAATGATTGACAAAATACGAATTCAATCCATTGCTATAGAATAACACGATACTATGAAAACTAATATTCAACCTTTTGCACCTATCGAAAACTATATGAAAAGATAAAATAAAAAAAGTCATTGCGTTTTATAATAGGATTATTACTAGAGTAACGTGTTCTGAAAGGAGTAGGTAAATTACAGATCAAGGCCTCTCGTGTGATCCTTGATCTGACTTACCTACGAGAGGTGATACACACTTCCAGAACACGCTACTCTAGTAATTATCCTTTTATTATATACCTCCTACATATGATTAAAAATTAGAAATATTTACATTTCTGTTGCATACGTATGTAATAAAGAAGGTTTCTAAATGTTCAAGATTTATTTTTTGATAAGCGTAGAAGGGAAATGGGCGTATCTTAATATATTTGGGGTGTAGCTACAGCTTACAAGTTAAAGTTCATTGGTGTGTCGTACTTGTTTTGTTTGTTTGACGTAACGTCGTCTTGACGTTCTCATGCAAATTGGTGTAAATGCGAGCATTATTAGGAATTTCCCTGTTCTATTTTAAGTAGGATAGTGATGCGGAATCAATTTTTAGTAGCATACTAATACGGATTCAGAAAACCTCTAGAGGTAATACAGGTTTTTGTATTCCATTGTACGAGAAAAAAAAGTACTATGCATATAATTATTGATAGGTATATAATAAAATAAAATATTACTTGGAACACGTTGTTTTGGCGCAGGACAATCTCGCCGTTCTTTGCCAAAACAACTTGTTCTACGTAATCACATAAACAATCAATAACAACTAATAATTAAATCATATTTTTATTTGCCAGTACCTATTTGAAAATTGTTGTATCTATTGTTAGACGTATGCACATGATAAAATTGGCAAACGTGTAAGCGATTTCACCAGAGGAAAATATTGCACCACCATTCTGTGATCTCCCTCTGAAAATATCCTCTTCAATTCCAAATTAAAATGTTAACCCTTAACCCGCTAAGCACGACTATAATAGCATTTGCGTCGATTGTAAACCCAGATCCGCCTGCGAGTTATTCGCAGGCTGACAATGACAGGGATTACAATGTCCGGCTGCTGAACAGTCAGTTTTCCCAAAGCACCCATTTGTCACATGAATGGAATGGTCGTAATTGAAAGAAAGAACAGTCCATTATATATATGTAGCGGGTTAAGGGTTAGCAGATAGGACCTTACTATTACTCGAAGTCCCACACATGACATATATGCGATGCAAGTAATGTCAAAATATATAAAATCAAGCCTGTAAAGTTTAGTGGTTAACCGTCATTTTTGTTGATGGATTGCATTGACAGATAGATGAATATCAGTAGCACACGTTGTTTTATTTATGTCGCTCATTTTTTAGTATTATACAATTTTCACACAATTTCACTTAATTGTATTCTATGTTTGCTTGAATTTAACACGGGTTAAACAATATTTCATAATTACTGGCAGCTTCAATGACATGATGGAACTGATTTGAAACATACAGAACATACACTTGTTCGGAAATAGTTCTTAAAATTAAGAGATAACCCATCGTCGGATACCCCCGTGTGATTTGTTCCTTACTCTCCACCATCACAATGGAGTATAACGTAATCAATCAAACGTGGGTTTCGACGATGGAGATAACCATGCTAAGATTTTTTATCTGGGACGGTATGTGAGTGATTTTACGATCTGAAATTTCGTAATTCAGACCGTAAAACCAACCACATACCGTGAAAATCTTAGCATGGTTATCTCGATTATAATGCCTTTCCGTTCAAATGCTACAAACTTTTAATATAAAATCAAATCATACATACTTGTTTTTCTAATTCACGGATGCCAGCATTTTGTTGACGTCATCCAATGACGCCGTTTTCATCAACGTTATGTGACGTCACACATTTTTCAGACGGTAAATCAGGAATTTTACGGTCGCAAATTTGAGACTTTATCTAATGGAGCAAAGTGTTATATAATAATTGTATATTATTTTTTAATTCGATGACAATGATCTTCCTTGTTTCTATTTTACATTTGTAAGTTAAATTTTTCTTAATGGTTAATTTATTATTTAACTGCTCATTAGGATTATACGTTCTAATTCGGAATCACCTCATGACATGGTTCACATTTGAAGACACGCATTGGTGATAGATACCCCCATTACCACCCTTATAACCAGTAGCTGTTAATGATTGCACAACATTTGATAACAGTCATGTATTGTTACTGATATTTGGAAAACAAAAAACACCACATGTTTTCTTCTTTACTTTCTTGTTTTTTTAAATATTACACAAGGGGTTCAGTATAACATTGTCTAGTCAAACAGTATCTGATCAATTGTGACTTGATGTTTATTAATGCCATCATTAACATCCGCAACAAAATATAAAATAGAACATCACCAACAACAACAACAGCAATAACAGGGCTGTACATAAAACAGAAATATCCCAGACACATTAATTTCATTTTATGGCCGGGATAATTTCCTCTCAACGTCGCTCCTATCTGTAGATATAAATATAGTATCAGTTTGATTTATATGTTTTTTAAACTTATGTAGTAATTATTGGACACTACAAGACGTCGACTTGGTATTATCGGGTCTAAATTAATCATGAATGAGATATGTTTTTGATGGATTTACATCGTTATCTTGTCCCAGGATTAATTATAAGTCCTTGACTGATAATGCCCAAAAGGATGTGTCTTAATAACGTGTTTGCATTAAACTTAGAGCGATAAATCATTGTGTAAGACAATTTTCCCTCATTGAATTGACCGTCTATGACCTTACTATACGAGCATCTGTCTTTAAGCGATCAGATTTTTAAAATTGTGGACATGTTTCTTTTATTTACACTGTTCTGTTTTATTGGTATGCTAACAGGGTAAGAGTGAGGTTTGGTGCCCCAACCTGGTTTGATTGAAACCCCTAGCGGCCTTATTTGCCACCGACCTTTCCAGACCGGTAGCCTTCTTGCCAATCTTTTACGGTTGTGATGTCATATTTATCCTTGTCATGTTTGTTTGTTTCGATGCGTAATGTTTCGATTGTTTGCTTGGTTGACTTTGATCCTTGTAGGCTTCATTTCCAATTCGACTTCCATGTTAGATGTCATTTTTACTCACTATATACGATAATTATTGTATTTTGCTTTGTCTGCTCATCAAAGTAAAATATTAAAGTAATATGAAAATTCTAAATGTATCAATTTCAATGGCGGGAGGTGTACAATATTGGTGGGTGGTCTGCCTACACCACAAAAAAAGTAATCTTACATGTGTCGAGAATAACGTAAAACACCATACAAACAAACAAACAAATGATGGAACAGATAGATGGTCTAATCAAATTAAAATATACCCGTAGTTTGTAACCTGCAGCTCGGAAATTGTGGACTGTAGACATAATCACAGCTGTTTATACATTCTCTCATTTTGACTGAACCAGTTGCCTCAAAAATAGTTAAATCATATAGGTAATCATGCTAAGATTTTCAATCTGGGACGGTATGTGAGTGGTTTTACGGTCTGAGAATTTAGTTTGACGGCGACGCGGTAGCCATGTTTAAGCAAAATTGAAAAAAGAGCCGTAACTCCGGTAACCCGTGCTTGAATAAAAAAATAAATAGCCGCAGAACAAAAAATAAAAAAAGCCCCACAAGAAAGCCACACACTTGTTTTCAGTTGTGTTACAATTCTACAACAATAACTCTGGAGTGTTCATGTAAACTGACGGACATGACTAAAGGTATATATGCCCATCGCCATTCGGTGGTGGTTTGATAACGTGGTCTTGTAATATTGTATAACCTCGAGTGTATATTTCATATCTGCAGGATCTCATGAGAGGCTTAGTCTTGATGGTGTTTTTTTCCAATTTTTAAGTTTAGTTGTATTCTTTTACAGTTGTTACATTACACACATGTATTAACTTTTTATATGAATATGGAATCCATTATATTAAAGATTAAGTAATTATTACTGTTCCATTGTGTGGTCCTTAAATTATTTTGTTGAGTATACTTTTAGAGATATCCTTTAATAAAAAGTACATTAATTAAATCCGTGTGAAACATACACGAACAATTATTCAATACGCAATAAGTGTATAGGTATTTACCGATACCGATACAGAACTAGAGCATATGTATTTACCCATACCGACACAGAACTAGAGCATAGTTATTTACCGATACAGACACAGAACTAGAGCATAGTTATTTACCCATATCGACACAGAACCAGAAAACATCATGACAGCTATACAGAAATACTAAAAAGCAGATCAAGGGATTTTGCCAAAAAAAAAATGTTTATAAGAATTATACTAGTATAAATATATAAACTAAATGTATAAGTGCGCACTAACAATTCGAATTAAGTAAAATGACAAATTTGGAGACATTAGAAAAGAAGTGTTAGAAAGTACAACACAAGGATAATAACAAATAAAAACGAAACACAAATGTACACCATAATAAAATAAAATTCTAATTTTACTCTGCTTTTAATCCATTTTAGAAAATTGTTTTAACAATATTTTACTATCGTCCGTGATCGTTTATTACTCGCTGGGATTTTAGCAAAGGAAAACTTATCATTGTTTTACTGGCACGTTTACTATACACACGCACGAAACATATTATACAAATGAGATATGTACAATTTTACGATATCGACAATTGTAAATGTCCACGAATGCATGAAATATAATCATTAATGTACACTTAAATGTAGGCATAAAAGTATAACAGGATATATAGCATTCAGAAAACGCAGTTAACCAAAAATACGATCACTAAACAACAACAATTATAATGTAACTATTATGTAACACGTTACTTTATTGGCTAACGTCTCAAATTTGCGACCGTAAAACGCCCGATTTACCGGTTGAAAAGTACATGACGTCACATACCGTTGAAACAAACGTTATCATTGGGTGACGTAATTTGATGACTGGCACCTTTGAATTTGAGTTTTCATAGAAAACCAAATGTGTTTGTATGAATTTATTTCATTTTTACGGCATTTGAATTAAAAAGCATTTGAATTGAGACAACCATGCTAAGCTTTTCAATCTGGGACGGTATCTAGTTGGTTTTACGGTCTGAAATTACGTTTTACGGCTCCGCTAGCATGGTTATCTCTTAATATTAAGGAAAACATAGAAGCAAAGTATGTGACACAACATACATGAAAATGGTTGACCCTGTGGGTACATATGTAATTTACTGACACCGTATATCCCATATTATGTCACCAACACTGTGTAACTAATACTATTACATTATCATATTACTCGTGCATTCTCGTGCGAATTAATTAAGGTAAAGATGTCCAAACATCACATCCAGACAGGATTAAAAACCGTATTTTAAATTAAGATAAAAGGGAAATAGTATGCATAATCGAAACAATTGCATTGCATACATTATTACAAAAACATGACGATAAACTATAATGTAAATAATCTTGATGTTTCTCATTAAAGTGTGGTATGATGAGTTTTCTACCAAAACAAATTTAAATGTTATTTCGTATGCATTTATATTAATAAATACTGATAAGGGAGATCCTCTGGATGCAACAAACACAACCAAGAGAATAACATTAGTAATAATAATTCTACGGATGTAGTGGTTTCAGAAGTAGTTTCAGACATTCGATGTATTCGAAATCCAAACTTCAGCTCGCCATCTAATCAATATTCGTGGTTTGGTCGAGCCGACTGCGTTCTGAGACTTCTGCACGTTCTATTTCGACGTTTGCAGCAACATTTCTGTACGTACTTTATATTAAAAGATCATTTGTTAGACCTTTTATTAATCTAATGTCAATGAGTTTTCTTTTATTTTAATTTGGCATAAGGTTATTATGTTTATCTATTTTAATCTCTATCTTTTTTATTTTTTGGAGTTTTTTTTATTTATTTGGTTCTCAGATGTGTCTGGTAAAGTTCCACAAGAGGAGGGCGAAACAGGCTAAACCTTATTAAGTGTGTATCAGTCACATTGTAAAACATAACATTGACCAGAACAAATCTGTACACGATAATCTTCTGATTTTACGTTTGGGGTTGATATGCGAGACCAAAATAAGGATACCGGATATTTTTCTTAAAGTTGTTTTTGTGAGAAAGAAAGGAGATTTTGGATTCCTTTCTTTTTTTATTTATACAAAAATTGGGGTCGGAGGTTCTGAGACACGATAAATAAAAAACTCTGACCTTACATATTCAATAATAATAATAACAATAATAATAAAAAAAATAAAAAAAATAATAATAACAATAATAATAATACTAAAAAAATAAATAAATAATAATACCGTGTGGTGTAGATGCTTTATTTTCGAATTCAATAAATAGAGAATGTGTGATACTTCAAAGTCAGATGCTATTCTTTGATATAATTTGAACTTCCTTCAGATACAAATATACAAAGCTACCTGGAAATAAAAACAATAGTTGAAATATATTTCCTGTTTGAAATGGGCCCCTGGTTTTGGTTAACAGTATAGAACAGTCAAAGGGCGAAGCTGTCTAGTATTTTTATTTTTATTATTTTTTTATATATTTTTTTCAATAAATGGTGGTATAAATGTCGGACAGGAAAGCTTTCACAGAACACAGTCAACCAAACACGCGCATTAACAAAACCAACATTTACAATGTTAATAAAAGCAAGGTGTGTGACATAGGTTTAAACCACGTTCTAGGGTGCACCAAACCTCACACTTACCCTACTTTCATCTCAATAAAACGGGACAGTGTAAATAAAGAATTTCCTGCCATGAACTATTCTCTAACCGACAAGGCAGCATTAACAGGCAATATAAGTAAATAAGTACTGAAAAGTGGATCCCTTGGAAGCAACAAACACAGACAAGAGATAAAAGTAGCAGACTCGGTTTCACTATTGTTACAGGCCAAAAATGTACTACATTCCCTAGCAAAAGTTTTCTGAATGAGTGCAATAAGCTTGTCTTTGATAAGGTTGTGTGGTAAAGTTGTATATAATGTAGAAACATCATCAGTACTTATATATGAAGCTTGACGTTTACTGCACATTTTATCAAGAATTTCGCCTGAATTTTTAATAGACAAAAATAAATTAATACCAGAGTTCTCATAAGCTTTAGCACAATATTTTTTAACGTGAACTTTAACGTCAGTAAGACAATATGTTAAAAGTTTGGAAATATATGTAGGGGTGCAAGAACTAGAATTTGAAATAAAACGGGCTTTATTTGGTTGTTTGTGTAATTTGGGAATCCAGTACATCGTTGGAAGTCTGTTTTGCTTTTCGTCTATTTCAGCCTTGATAATCTTGCACTGAATGATATGCGTCGAAACAACATTATCTTCAGTAGATTGCACTGGAGTATACGAATTAGTAATCCCGAGTTCCTGCGATAAAACATTGACGTAATGGAGGCGTCAAACAGGAAATTCAATATTTGCTGCTCTATCAGCAAGAACAAAAACAAGCCTATTATGAAAGTCCTGGATTCACGATTTTCAATTACGAAATGAAAACCTAGGTCTAGGGAGAAGTAGGAAGGGGTTAGCCGTATAGAAGTTAATACGGGTATCTGTGATGTTAAAAACAGTATTTTTCCTAGTAGAATGCGAGTTAGGGTCAGCATGTTCTCTACCTGGCAAACCAAACCTACACACACGTGCACTTAAGTTTTACATTTAAGAGCGAGTTTATAACATTATAGTGTACATATTAAACAAATGGAATGCTGAAATGAACGTATATTAATTTCTGATTATTCATCGTTGTATGGTTTTCACAAAACACATACTAATGAAATCCAACCAGCTCCACCATTGTAACATCATACGGGATGTCATTAGTATTTTCATTTTCTTTAAATATAGATTAAAAACTTTATGCACTTGGAAAAAGATGAAATACCCTTCCAGTTCCTCATTATATTCATTATAAGGGAGACGACTCGTGAGAGTATGTTCAGTATCTAAAAACTTTTAAAAACGGTAAGGTAAATAGTTTTGCTCTCAAAATAAATGTTTATAAGGTTATTTAAACTCGATATAAGATAAATAAAATAAAATAATTTAGTTTAGGAACATTTACTTTAGCAGTATGCATACATACTCCGCGTGAAAGTATGTTACAACCCTCTGAATTGAGATTTTTAACGTCACTGCATTCACGCTTCATTCCAACATGGGGTGCAGTCATTAATAATAATCAGTTTTCGCGAATTAATGTTTCATATCAAAAGAAACAGTGCGTATACAGTGTACTCTTGCTGAAGAGACCAGTAGCCAACATAACACTGATAAAATAAACTGGACTACATGTTTGTGTTATATCATCAATATTAAAGAATATAGATCTTATAAGTAATTTCATTTCATGTTTTGAGTAAAATGCCAAAGGTTAAAAGTGTACCTCGCAGAAGACAGGCTATGTATGGGGGAACCGATGGAACGACGTCGAATAGTACGGGCGGTGGTACTGACCGCAAGGCTGATCAAGTTCCTCCCAGGCCCATGGCAACCGGAACCGGAATGCCCCAGTTACAACACAAAGAAGGCCCCCAAACCCCACAGTAAAAACCCGAATGAAGCGGGACTCAGGCCGGGAATATATCAGGAGATCACATGCATACTGTAAATACGTGTTCACATACCATAAATATGGATGCTTTCTATGCAACCAAATCCCGCTCACTCACTTGTCATACCCAGTAGGCAGCAGTGTAAATGATTTCATTAACCCGGAATACAGTCATGTGCAACATTTACAGTTTGATAATGCCGTCCGAATAATCCAAGGCTTGGGCGAAACTGCATTCATGACCAAATCTGAAATTTCCTCAGCGTTTAACCTTTGCCCTATCTGGCCAGGCGACTTCGAGCTACTTGGTATTAAAACGGGGGCAGGTTATTGGATTAAAAAACTGTTACCAATGGGAGCTTAACGTCTCACTAGTGAAGTAATCAACACTATATAATATATGTAGAAACGGTCACTTGTGGACCACTGCAAACATACTATGAAATGTCCATTGGTCTTTCAATCTCCCCTCAATCTGCAAACCTTCCTCTGAAGCTCAGAATATCTACAAAAAATCAAAAGTTGACCAGATTAATTGTTTTTAAATTCCAGTCTTTTTCAGCACCCCTCAAAACTAGCTCCATTTCTCTGATAATTCAACTATATTCCTACCCATTTTCAAATTATCATATCTTCCTCGAAAATCACCCAGTGGCATCCAAACTTGGCAGAAGTCATGAACATGTTCCAATCTTGTCACCTGAAGGCAGTAATAAGAGAATGATTGCACATTTCCAAGTTGAGAGCAAACCGATTAACACAGCCGTAGTTTTTTACGGTGTAGGACTCTTCCTACCGTCATGGCCAAGGGAGGTAATTCTGTAGTGAGACCTTTAACTGAATTATGTTTTTGACATAAGACTCAGAACTTTTTCAAACAAAGTACTTGGTGTTATCCGTGGACTATTTTTAACAAAATGGCATAAACATGAAGCCGGTCACATTTGCTTGAAGTCAGTTTCGGACGACTTGAAAATGCACAGAACTGCCATGACATATCAACCGCTAAACTTGAATATCTTCTATACTTGTTAAAGAAAATGTTTGAAACTTTTAAGTTTTTGTATTATATGAATGTTTTATCTGATCATTGTATCAAATTTACTGTTTATGTAATATTACCTAATTCAAGTGTCAAAATGCATGCCCTTATATGGCAATTTATTGGTTTCTTGAATAAATGCTTTATTATTCGAACAGTACATCATCTTTGACTTATCATTTCTGCTTCCAAAGAAACTTCATTGTTGGTAGATAAGCTTACTTGTAATTGTAGTGGATGGCTAAGCTGGATTGATGAAATCCTAAACCTTTCTAACCTAATATGGTTAGATTTTTACGCCAAAACGTAACGTCATATTCAAGACGACACGTCATATTCTTGACGTCATCTTCATGATGTCAACACATTAATTAAACATTATTTAATATCTATTTACTTCTTACAATCACATCACATCACATCTCACATCACAAGAAAGATAAGATAAGATAAGATAAGATAAGATAAGATAAGATAAGATAAGATAAGATAAGATAAGATAAGATAAGATAAGATAAGATAGATAGATAGATAGATAGATAGATAGATAGATAGATAGATAGATAGTTAGATAGATAGATAGATAGATAGATAGATAGATAGATAGATCAGTAAGTAAGTAAGTAAGTAAGTAAGTAAGTAAGTAAGTAAGTAAATATATCAATAAATAAATAAGTAACAAAAAAAAGAAATAAATAATAAAATGAGTATTGACTAATGCAACAATAACCGTCAAGTCGATACAAATTTCATACTTCGTTTACAAGTGACGAACATAGAGAGGCCAGATTGGCGATGGAATCGATATTGAAGAGTGACACGCCGATCACTATTGACAACATGACAACAGACGGGGACAGCAAAGCATTCAAGGGCGCTCGTGCTGCTCAACTTGCTATCACGGGCAAACCCATGTCAAGAATGGCGGATGTTGTACATCTTACTAAAACAATGAGAAATAACATTAAGAGGACTGAGTTTTCACAAAAGATGTTTCCTGGACATACCAAACGGGACCGAGCATACATTCAGAAACGCTTTGCAAAGGACGTATCTCACCGTGTACTGATTGAGTTTCAAAATGTACAGCAGACTATAGGCGACACAAATATATCTTTTTACAAAAAAAATGGGAAATTTGAAGATGGCTATAATAGACTGCTACCAGGATAAATGTGGGAAAACTTGTAGAAAATATTCCATGTCGTGTGGGAGTAATCCACCAATCTCAACGTGGAGAAAACATTTGATGCCAACATCATGTAAACCTCTAAAGATTCAGGGAGACGACAAAAATAAACTAAACTAATCAACTGTTTAAATGTTCGACTGGGAAAAGACACTGCGACCAAGACATGTAAAGGTGCCGACACAAATAAGCTAGAGGCATTACACCGCGGTATCAATGCATCAAACCCGAAAGACGTAACCTTTCGACGTAACGCTAAATGCAGAAAATTAAGTGCCGCAGCACGGTTAAATGATGGACGGGCAAATTCAGCAATAGAACAAGTTAATGCTGTCGGAAAATCATTTCCCCAAAACACAAAAGTGTTACGATAACTTAAGACAATTCAGGACAAACATACGTACGACAAACATCGACAAATGTCACAAACTTATAAAACAGCCAGATTTATCAACAAAGTGAACAAATTTAAAGTATACGATGACCAACGACAACATAAAACATACTCAACTGACCTTCTCGACAAGTAAACAATGACCACATTAGAAAAAGTGGGTGGGGTAACAATTTGACATGAAACACTACAATAGGATAATATAAGCAATCTACTCACATGAAGCATGCAATCAGGATACTCTTTATGTCCTAAACACAGTATTGGTATCACGTGCAGGCATCTTTGTCTTTCCATGTTGACGCTATGAGGCTCCAAGCTGAGATGGTCAAATCGCAAACATAAACTGTTGTGGCAGAGATGAGACACGTCCATCCCCCTAGGAATACCAGGAACACACATCACACACATATACATCACTCTATGAGCTAACATGTTCATCTGAGTATGTCTCCCAGCCAAAACAATCGACTGTCTCCCATATTCTGAAACTTTCTGACCACATATTCGTCTATTAAGTCCCAAATGACGGTTATAAAGCATGCACGGAGTCCGACTAGAAGCAAAGTAGTCTATTTTACACTGCAAAAGCATCTAAATATAGAACACAAACTCGTGGGTCTCTGTTTTGTCACTTTGATGGAAGCCCACTTACAACATTCCAATTTAATGCTGTTTTAAAGAAATATAAAAAGATCGGACAGGAAAAAGCCCATTCAAGGAGGACAGTCAACCACAAAACACAGAAACAAACACGCAAACAGACAAACAAGAAGGCAAAAGTAATAATAAATGCAAACGACATCACACACACAAAAGGGTTGACAATAGGGCTACCGCCTTGGAACGGTCGGTGGCAACAAAGCTGGGGGTTTAAACCGGTTCTAGGGTGCACCAAACCTCACACTTACCCTAATGTCAACCCTTTAAAACAGGACAGTGTAAATAAAGAAATCCCCGCCACGATCTAATCTCTAACCATCAAGGCAGCATCAATAGTCAATATAATTAAAACACAAATATGCTCGTGTAAATATAATACAAAAAAAACAATAGCCTAGAAAGCCACAATGAAGGTACTCAATGACTTGCGAGAAGCCAGAGCAACAAGAGAATAAACTATTAAGGGCACGACAAGAAAGATCATAGACAAATATCAAACGCCACCGTCCCAATGGGCTTTAGGTAGGCGTCATCATGGGGTCAACAGCCTGTCCGGTCATCGTACAGTTAAAGAGGAAAGCATAGTGGCGAACTGTAAAAGAGTCCACCACCAAGCATGCAGTACGTTGCAAAATGATAGGGTCATAAGCTCTTTTGATAAACTTTTTAACAAGTTTAACAAAGATAGTATGAAAGTGATCATGACCAAGAATCTTACGAAGTTTATAAATCACATCACCATAGAAGTCTCTCCGATTGGCAGGTTTTAGCAACCAAAGCTTGAAGTCCCACTCATTCAGAATTGTCGGGGCCACTTCTATTTAAAAAAGCCGATTCAATTGACAATATTAACTATCGAGGCGTTGGCGACCCAATTCGCAACTCATACATTCGTTAAGTTACCGTTGGTGGTTGTGATATTAATAGTGTATACAATCAAAAAAAAAAAATAAAAAAAAAATATATATACATATATTAGAAATTCAGGAAAAAGTGGGTGGTCGCCCTCCACCACAAAAAAATAGACCGTTATATATAACCTAACATATGTTGAAAATGACGTAAAACACCATACAAACAAAACAAACAAAACATACTAAAAATCCGTATGAGTTAGAGATGTTGCCCTACTGAAGGGTATATGCATCTAGCGCAAATTAAGTGTGATAATGATATAATGATAATGATAATGCTATAATGATAATGAAAAAAGGAAGAGAAGAAAAAGAAAAAAAAGATCAACCAAATGGTTTAATGAATCGAACCGGCAATCCGAATTTAGGCCATTCATTTTAACACAGCACCAGAGATCCGTTACCGGCCTCTAGTGCATATTGTGATAATGATAATGATAATGTTATAATTATAATGATTATGTTATAATGATAATGAAAATGTTTTAATCATAATGAAAATGTTCCAATGATAATGATAATGAAAATATTACAATGATAAGGATACACTACATTAAGGACCCGTTTCCGGGCCCTAGCAACAAGTAATAATGATATATATATATATATATATATATATATGGGGAGAAATATTTGTGAACTACCAAGGACAGACAACCTTCGAACGAACTACGGCAGGGCGCCTAGCTATGACGAGATACACAGAAATCAAACGTATATATTCACTCCTTAAAAAAGGTAGTTGCAACACACGTTGATAAACTGTATCTCTACATCATAACACACTCGTCTGAAGGCACAATTAACATATAGACGCATACATACATACAATTATAGCTCATATGAGTGGGCCACATTTAAGCGTTCAACCACACACAGCTATATTGAGACAGTGACAATGAAAGGTGCCGGATCTGGGGATACTGTGAATTCAGGTATATATAATAAAGGGAGAGAATTTGAACTCACTACGGCAACTTTCGAAATTGGGATCTCGTAAGAGATTCATGTTCACAAGGCAGAATTATATATGGGGAGAAATATTTGTGAACTACCAAGGACAGACAACCTTCGAACGAACTACGGCAGGGCGCCTAGCTATGACGAGATACACAGAAATCAAACGTATATATTCACTCCTTAAAAAAGGTAGTTGCAACACACGTTGATAAACTGTATCTCTACATCATAACACACTCGTCTGAAGGCACAATTAACATATAGACGCATACATACATACAATTATAGCTCATATGAGTGGGCCACATTTAAGCGTTCAACCACACACAGCTATATTGAGACAGTGACAATGAAAGGTGCCGGATCTGGGGATACTGTGAATTCAGGTATATATAATAAAGGGAGAGAATTTGAATATATATATATATATATATATAGATGGGGACAAAAACATTTATACAGTGCTACAGTTTACAAAAACTTATATATATAATATATATATGAGCCTAAACACGCGAAAACGACCCTTCAGACACAATTTTGACATTTTATATTTTTTTATGTTTATGAAACACGATGATTTTCTCTTTAAAAATCTCTTTATTTTATGTTGATACCTTAATTAAAATAATTTTATCTCAATTTGAAAATTAAAGATTGTACTCGCCATTAATTTTGACATTGACGTCGTCATCTTAGACGACGTCGTTTATTAAATAACAACAAAACACATAAACAATTATCATTTTCTATAGCATCAACTATTTATATTTAACAAAACATTCCTTATGATATAATAAGTAAAACACGGAAGTGACGAGAAATTTGACTAGTAATTAATTGATTATCGGCCGACGTCATAAATTGTTATTTTATGACGTTGTCGTCCAAACGTCCGAAGGGACGTTTTCGCGTGTTGCGGCCCATATATATAATCTTATATATAAAGGTGAGAAAATACATACATCTGCAAAATACCTTTCAAAAAGCACTGGATCCCCGAGGGGATACGAAAATGTTGGAATAAATTAATAGATGGGGAAAAAAACAATTATACAGTGCTAGAGTTTATAAAAACCCAAACGCTTTCGGATTACGCCTTCATCAGGGGTACACAAACACGAAAATACCAAATACGAACAAAAAAACACTAAAATACACGGCAGTTTAAACAAAACTCCTTAAAAAACAACTTATCGTTTGGCAGTGTTGCAGAAACTGGTTACTTTGAATAGACAATCTGGAGCCAAATGTGATACTAATAAAAGAAAATATCTGGTTGGATGAGGGTAAATCTGTACTCTGACATTTAGTTATGAAGAGAGAGTAAAAATGTGAAAAAGATAACACAAACCCTACCTCAAAATTTAAAACCTAAAATCGATACTGCAGGATAAAGTATAAAGCAACTACATAGCTAATAAAAAACAATGAATAATGCTAAACAAATAAAATAAAATAAATAGAGATATTTTGATCAAGGGAAGTAACAAAAGTACTAATAATAGAACAATGCTGGTTGGATGAAAGTAAAAGTGGTCGCTGACATTTATGACTAGTTATGATTAGTCTTCATAACTAGTTGTGTAATGATGATGAACATGATTGTATGCCATTAGTTCCAAAGTTTTCTGCAAATTGTCAATTAACCAAAACGTCAAAACGCGTAGATGGACGGACAGACAGACAGACATCACCAAACCACAAGCCTGGCTAAAAAGGTCTATGATCTTTCTTGTCGTGCCCTTAATGGTTTATTCTCTTATTGCTCTGGCTTCTGCCAAGTCATTGAGTACCTTCATTGTGGCTTTCTAGGCTATTGTTTTTTTTGTATTATATTTACACGAGCATATTTGTGTTTTACTTATATTGCCTATTGATGCTGCCTTGTTGGTTACAGATTAGATCATGGCGGGGATTTCTTTATTTACACTGTCCTGTTTTAATGGGATGACAGTAGGGAAAGTGTGAGGTTTGGTGCACCCTAGAACCGGTTTAAACCCCCAGTGGCCTACTTTGCCACTGACCGTTCCAAGGCGGTGGCCCTATTTTTGTCAACCCTTTTGTGTTTGTGATGTGGTTTACTTTTTATTAACTTTTGCCTTCTTGTTTGTCTGTTTGCATGTTTGTTGCTGTGTTTTGTGGTTGACTGTTCTCCTTGAAAGCTACTTTCCCTGTCCGATCTTTTTATATTTCTTTATACTGTTCAGTAATATGATGTTATTAAGTAATTTCATATTGGCCCATTTATTGGTCCAAGGACTATCATATTGGCCTAAGGCCAGTTTTTTAGAACATTTATAAACAGAGGTTACGACCGAAGCATTCTGCGGCGCACTACATCTTAGTTGTAGACCCTTCACTCCGATTTGTCGTACCCTTAACGGTTTTCCCGTTGACGCTCTGACTTCAGACAAGTTATCGAGTACATATGAGATTAGCTTTTTAGGTTTAACTTATTTTTTGATATACATGTATTACAAACATGAACATTTCTGTTGTTTTTAGCTCTACTGGCCGAAGGCCAGCAGAGCTTATGGGATGACTAGTCGTCCGTCGTCCGTCGTCCGTCGTCGTCCGTCGTCCGTTAACTTTTGCCTTGTGAACACTCTATGGCCTTCATTATTAATCGGATCTTTACAAAACTTTACGAATCAGTAGTGTTATTTTTTACTGGTCCTTTGGGACCAACGAGCCCAAAATAGGCGGTTTTGAAGTAGAATACCGTTTAAACCGGTCTTTATATCAATGAAAGCTCGAACAAGTTTTAAAACCAGCCAGATCGGATTAATTTCACCGGAGTTATGCTCTTGTTTTGCTAAAAAATGCCATATTACTATATTTTATTTATTATTTGATCTTTACGAAACTTGCACAGATTGTTAATATCAATGAAAGCTCCGTCTGGTTTGAAAACCAGCCAAATCGAATCAATAACACCGGAGTTATGGCCCTTGTTTTTCTGAAGAATGCTAATTTCTGCCTTGTGAACACTGTAGGGCCTTCAATATTAATCGGATCTTTACGAAACTTTGCCAGTGTCTTTACATCAATATAAGCTCGGAAAGGTTTGAAAACTAGCCAGATCAGAATAATTTAACTGGAGTTATGGCCCTTGTTTTGCTGAAAAATGCCATATTAAGCCTTGTGAACACTCTAGCACCTTCATTGGTCATTTGATCTTTATCAAACTTGAACAGATTGTTAAAATTAATAAAAGCTCTGACAAGTTCGACAACCAGTTAGATCGAACTATTAACAGAGGAGTTATTGCCCTGAATTTAGTTAACAAAGCTATATTTTGCCTCGTTAAGACGATAGGACCTTCATCTTTCATCTGATCATAACCAAGCTTTACGGAATTATTTATATAAATAAAAGCTCGGAAAAGTTCGAAAACCAGTTAGATCGGACCAGTAACAGCGGAGTTATGACCCTTGATTTAGTTAACATTGCTATATTTTGCTTCGTTAAGATGATAGGGCCTTCATTTTTCTTGCGATCTTTATGAAACTTTACCAGATAGTTAATATCAATAAAAGCTCAGAGAAATTCGAAAACTAGATAGATCGGACCAGTAACAGTGGAGTTATGGCCCTTGATTTAGTTAAACATGCTATAGTTCGCCTCGTTAATTCAATAGGGCCTTCATCTTTCATCGGATATTTACGACACTTTACCAGATTGTTTATATCAATAGAATCTCAGATAAGTTTGAAAACCAGCCAGATTGGACCAGTAACAACGGAGTTATGGCCCTTGATTTAGTTAAAAATGCTATATATTGCCTCGTTAAGATGATAGGGCCTTCATTTTTCATGCAATATTTACGAAACTTTACCAGATTGATAATATTATTGACAACTCGGACAAGTGCGAAAACCAGCCAGATCGGACAAGTAACAGAGTGGAGTTATGGCCCTTGATTTAGTTAAAAATCCTATATTTTGCCTCGTTAAAACGATATGGCCTTCATATTTTATCCGATCTTTACGAAACTTTACCAGATTGTTAATATCAATGAAAGTTCGGACAAGTTCGAAAACCATCCAGATTGGACCATTTACATCGGAGTCATGGCCCTTGATTTTCTTAAATATGCTATAGCTTGGCCTCATTAAGACGATAGGGCCTTCAGTTGGCCGGATTTCATTGAAACTTTGCAGGGATGATCAGTACCAAGACTAGATGTAGACAGTCACCGTGTTCCAGTTAAATGATTTTGGCGGAGTTAGAGCCCTTTAAAGGTTTTAATATACAAACTTTGTTCTGACTATTTCTCCTGAACCCCTGGCCGGATTAAACGAAACTTTTTAGGGGTGATCAATTCCATCTCTAGTTTTGCAAATCATTGCCGTGTTCCGGTTGAATGATTTTTGGCAAAATTATGGCCTTTTAAAGGTTTTAATACACAAACTTTGTCTGATCTACTTCTCCTGAACCCCTCGCCAGATTTCAATGGAACCTTGCAGGGATGATCAGCACCAATCCTTTTTGTGCATGTCATCGTCGCGTATCGTCGCGTTCCGGTTTACAGATATTTGGCAGAGTTATGGCCCTTTAAAGGATTTTGATACCACACATATTTTCCAGGCTAGTTTTCCTGATCCCCTGGATGGACATAGACAAAACTTGACAAGGATGATCAGTAGCAAGCCTAGTTGTGCATATCATCGCCATATTTCGTTTGAATGAGTGTTGGCTGAGTTATGGCCCTTTAAATGTTTTAATACACAAACTTTGTCCAGATGAATCTCTTCTGAACTCTTTGCCAGTTTTCAGCGAATCTTCAAGTGAATGATCAGTACTAAGCCTAGTTGCACCTGTCATTGCCATGTTCTGGTTGAATGATTTTTGGCAGAGTTATGAGCCCTTACAGATTTTAATACACTAACTTTGTCTAGACTCCTGAACCTTTGGCTGGATTTCAACGAAACTTTGCAGGGTTGATCAGTACCAAGCCTAGGGGCGTATATCATCACCATGTTCCGGTTGAATGATTTTTAAAGACTTATGGGCCCTTATACATCAACTTTATCTTGAGCCAGTAGAGCTTCCACCGGCCCTCTTGGGCCTCTTGTTCTTATTACACCTGTCTACGCTTCTCAAATGTAAGGGTTAACTCGGCGGGGATTATTTTTATTTATTTTATTTACACTGTTCTGTTGTTAAGGGATGATGACAGGGTAAAAATGAGGTTTGGTTCACCCGTGAAACGGTTTAAACTTCCCGGTGGTCCCTTTTGCCACTGACCGTTCCAAGGCTGTACCCCTGTTGTCAACCCTTATATGTTTATGATGTGATGTGATGTTTTACTGAATGTGTTTGTAATTACCTTTGCGTTGTAATATTCGTTGGTGATTTTATTCTGTGAGTGCTACTCTACCTGTTGGATTTATAACCTTTTCTTTAATTTTTTCAGTTCCTTTCTATGGATATCAAGTTGACTGCAGTCGAGCAGATAATGTTCGGTAATAAATGGGACAGAGCAAGACGGCCAAATGTTATGTAATTCTTGAATTATGCGTCTTCGGATGCCCAATAGTAATATATTGTATCCCATTCTTTGAGTCATAATATTTTTATTTATTATTCTTTTTATCAGAGTACAGTTCGTGTTCTTTTGACATTCTTTCATAATCTTGTGAAGGTATTGCATTTATTAGTTTGATTAGTTAAATAGTGATATAATTTTGAGTTAATTGTTTTTACGTATAATATGATAAATGTGTAGGTATTATATAATTTATTTATCTGAAGGGGGTATTTCAATAGATTTATTTATGTATAGGTTGTCTAGACCTGCCTTGCTGGAAGCCCTGCCTTGCAGGCTAGGTCAGCTAGTTTCGTTAACGTTTATCGTTAATGTGGTCTTGAAAGGCAGTCTTATTTTCCTGTTATCTTGTTTACTAATATTGTGAGAAAAGCATGTATGTACTTTTGGGGGATTTAGAGTACATAGTGGTATTTCTCTTAATTATAATCTGAAATTGGAGACTTTTTATAGTTATATTGTTCATTTAATTCAAAGACAGTTGTCCCCGTGTGGTTGCCGGAGTAGAATACAACCACTGCAAATCCCGCTAGAGGCAGAGGGGTAGGACCCCCAACCACCTTCATGTTCATTTTGTCATTTTTTATCATGCTTATTCAAGGTCTTCTTCATGACACCGCATATGCAAATGTGGAAACGTGGCTCCATCGTAAATGGAGTGTCTACAATAGAATTTGCAGCAACTCTGCAGTTCTGCAGGTTAGAAGGTTCTAGGCACATTCTCCATATGTTATCTAGATGTAAATTGAGGATGAGCCTGGCATGTTCATCCCTGTTTGGCGCCATTTAACCTTTCATGTGTGAGTGCGCCGTAAAACTCCCATTTCAATTCAATTCAATTCATAGATATTTGAACCAAAATGTTTTGGATTATGTATAGATTTGATTTTGTATTTTTTTCGGTTCAATATATAATTGACTGGGTTAGAATCGTTTTTAGTTTGAGATCTTGCCCAGAAACGAAGCATCTTTTCGTCATGGTGTAAATGAAGGTAAAGGACCTCCGCTTCATGTTCTACATGTAGTAATGTTTGGGGTGGAGTTTAATGCGCCTAATGTGATTCTTAAAGGTGAGCTTTTGAGTGTTTGTTTCAGCTCATATTGTGAAATATTTGTATATTATATACATTTTCTTCGAATATTTGGCCCATTTTGTCACAGTAGTCAGTTAAACCTCAAAGCGCACACCCACGTAGTTTCGCCCGTTTTGAAGACAGGTAAGTGTCGCGATACCTGTGACGTCACCGGTGCCTAGCGATTAGCGATTCCACAGCAGTCGTATATTTTACATTTATATAGGATTACGAAGTAAGACATGAAGTATGGGTATACCGTTGCATACAAAAAACGGCCGCCTTATTTATCGAAAAAATAAGAGCCTTCGAAAAAAAATTAAATCAAGTCAAACCCCCCTCAGACCGAGGTCTTGTTTTACAACGTCCAGTTTAAAGCTTATACTTTACTTGACAGAGACTACAAATAATATCAGAAGTAAGTTATTAAGTTGGAGATTCATCACATCAGACAATCGTGTTGACAGGTTGTATAGTCGGAAATCGCGGTACAAATGCGAATATCGAAAAAAAACAAGTTCTTCTTTATTCAAAATTGCCATTGTTTCAAAACGGGTACACAGTGTGTATAATCTTAAATATTTTTAAAATTAGCAGGAGTCGAAAAACATTACCTATTGTACCTTTTCTGAAATTTTCATTTAATTTCATGACAATACATTTTTATTTTTTTATTTTTCGTGATCGTTTTGAAAGTCGGTACCTGCCTTTCATTTTTTTAGAGGCTATTCAAAATCGTGGCGACACAGACAAAAGTCCCAGCCAAGGGCCAGTCAGCCGCACGCCATGAACCCCATTACTCCCTAGACAAATTCAAATATCAGAATGACAAACCGGTTCACACTTATACTGAAAATAAATTTGGAATTTAATTGAACTGTTGTATCATACTTCAAGTCACAATACAATCCAAATGATGTGCTATAAATAGCTCATAAATTAGCACAAATGTGAAATTCTTTTTATCCAATAACTCATAATGTCCTATTTAGTAAAACACCGTCAGAAAATTGGTCATATCGTGATGAATTTAATGTTTAGCTATATTATACGTGGATGATCGAACATATAGAATTGTGTTAATGCACTCAGAGACTAGACTGTAAGTTGTGTAAGCTATTTTTCTGTGAACGTTTGTGGTTGACTGTCGTCCTCGAATGCTGCTTTTCCTGTTCGAATTTTATATCTATATTATATATAACATTAAATATAACATCGCCAGGACACATACCTTTGCTCCTTGACTTTGAAGGGCCATCTGAAATGTAAAATAATTTTTTTTTTAATTAATATGATAATTCCATTATTCTATCATATACATAAACTGAATATTATTGTCGCTTAAAGGGACAATGGCAATCTTTATTTTTAAAAACTCACGGCGTCCCACTAGTTTTTCTGAATAACTTCCATCTGTTCAATCATTAATATTAATTATAAAAATAGTACTAACCAATTTGTTTTTGCATATTATTAATTTTTGATATTATTGCACGATTAATATATTAAAACTTATAGTATAATAAGACGAAATAGTGATGACTTAGCATTTCATTTATTTAAATGTAACCAGGGTAAAAGTAAAAATGATACTAGATATATAAATCCAGACACCCATTTCAAACACTTCAAGATTACCGTGTGTCCCTTTAATGGAAAAAAAACAGAAAAGTTAAAAGTAGGCTAAATAAACCTACTAAATATGTTAACATGAATCTAACATTTTATCACATTTCCTTTTGAGAATAACAAATTATACACAAGTTAATTAGCAATATCTGAAAGGAAATTTGACGAAACTTTTAAACACCCTTTTCTATCAATTGAAGAGTATGACAATGAACCTTTGGAAACGGCCGAAAACGACACATACGAAATATTACAGTCTCGGTTTCATTAAGACTGTTCATGAGCGGTAGTGAAATATGCTAGCTACCGCTCACGCCCTCTAGCCCCGGGTTGAGCAGAACTCAATATTAATAAAATCAATAGTACAAAATGTTAGCCATCCCGAAGATGGCATGCCTATGGCGGTGGACATTGAAATTAATCTCCCTCATGTCGTTCGGCGTATGGTCCCCGTATCTAATAAAAATCTATGCCCCGAAGAGCGAAATAAACATAATGGAATTTAGTTGGGAGCAGTGGTTATGAAGCCTGCATATCACAAGTAACAGTCAAAAGACTTAATTAAAAAGCAGACAGCATATCCTATAAGTGGTTAAACAATACCCAGAGCCTTTAATCGGCCGGAGTAGTGGAACCACTGAATCGAAAATTAAGTAAAAAAACAAAACAAATGAAAAAGTACCACCGATAATTAAACATAAGTATCGGGCTTAGCGATCTCCAAAGATCGAATGAATAACAGTACTGATTGCAAGCACGGGGGGACGTTTTACTGCCGCCACACTGCACAAGCAACGCCACTGTGCTATAAAAAAGAGTATGATAATGCACCTTTGGAAACGGCCGAAAACGACACATACAAAATATTGCAGTATCGGTTTGATTGATTCTTCATGAGCGGTAGTGAAATATGCTAGCTACCGCTCACGCCCTCTAGCCCCGGGTTGAGCAAAACTCAATATTAATAAAATCCTATAAGTGGTTAAACAATACCCAGCGCCTTTAAGCCTTTAAGACATTTTCGTAATACCATTATAAACATTGTGGACAAATAAAACATACAGCTAAGTATTTATCTTAAATGGAATATAGTGACACAGACAAACCATCTTTATTATTGAGAGTTCTGAAAAACTTGAATACAGGTGAAATAATTATCAAAATTGGATGATAAACAAAGAAGATATGATAATTTGAAGTTTCTGTTGGAACGGACATGGAAGCGGCCATTTTGAGAGCGGTTCTAAATGACCATATATGGAATATTTATAAATATAAAAATTTACTGATTTATATGGGAAAATGACAGAAACTGTATGAAAAATATGTAATAATTAATGGCAATAATGCTTTATATGACTAGTAAAAAAAAATAAATTTATTTCCAGTGATTTTCTTCGTTTTAAATGATATTTTAAAATATTCAAAGAAGTTCTTGGACGGATACCAATTTGTTTTATTTTTAGTACCTGTAACCTTTCATTAGCTCCAAATGAATGCAACTTCAAGCTTCCTTTTCATATAATCTACATACAAAGGAATATTGGGATCAATATCTCGTTCCTGAGTAAAATTATTGAGCGGAAACAAATGTTTCTATTCTTATTAACGGTGAACTTGCCCTTGACCCCATTGAACCCTAATGCAGTCACAAGCTTTCTTTTCATATAAGCTACATATACAGCAGGATCCAGGTACACATCACATTCCTAAGTAAAGTTATTGAGCGGATACCGACTTTTCAATTTTAGAAACTGTGACATGACCTTGATAATACAATCCAAAGCTTCCTTTTCATATATTTAATATCTCATTCCTAAGTAAAGGTATTGAGCGAAAAAAATATTTTTAGTAACCGTGGACTTTGAACTCAACCATGACCTTGACATCACTGCTGTAGTGATATGAGCGAGATGGCACCTGAAACAATGCAGGGGTCTTGATGAAGACATCGAGCATGAACAAAAAATTATAAAACGAACATGAATTTGGGGTGGGGGGTTCTACCCATCTGCCTTCCCTTCCAACGGGATCTGCAGTGGCCCTATTCTTTGACCCGTAACCAAACGGAACCCCCGGATCCACACGGAGCTTATCTTGTGAGAAACAGCAAGTGATGTCAAAAAGTGTAACTGATGCTGTTGCGAAAACGCGATAGTTTAATTGTTAGTAGCAATAATGTCATTATATAAAGGGAGATAATTCATGTTAGTAAAATGATGTGTAAACTTGTTAAGATATATGTGTATTTAATAATATAATGCTGTTTACTAGTATCTATGTATGTGAACTTTGAGTGTAATTAAGATTTGGAAATATATTGTTATGCAAATATATGTAGGGTTTTTATTGTGAAGTAATATAACTAGATAGAATGTATTTTTTTCATTATTTGATGCTCTTGCTTACCCGTATGTATTAATTTACTGAAAGTGAATCTACTATTTGGATATATTACCAGTGGTGGGATTCACAAGTGTTTGGATATATTATTTTCAAAGTGGATTTAAAATAGTGCTTTCTTCTATTATTAGATTTAAATTATTTTACTGGAATAACTACAATTTAGACAAAGTGGATTACTACACACGTTACGATTATAAAGGATTATACGCTTACCGCAGGATCGTATATATATATATAATACGTAAAGTCACCAGGTTATTGGGACCCTTTATATATACATATGAGGACATAACATAAATCTATGGACAATTTTTTTTTTTGTGGGTCCGACCCATTATACCCGTTTCATGACAATACGTTCATGTTAACAAGCATAACGAGCCTCACCCCCCTGCACTAACATTAAAAATATTATTGGGTCTATGACCCAATAGCCCTATTTTGGACACAATAGCCCTATTTGGACCCAACACTCGCGTATAAGAATTAAAAAAGACCCAACATCCTGGTGAATTTATAACTATATATATAGCTTTGTAGTTGCTTTATACTTTATCCTGCAGTATCGATTTTAGGTTTTAAGTTTTGATTAGGGTTTGTGTTATCTTTTTCACATTTTTACTCTCTCTTCATAACTAAATGTCAGAGTACAGTTTTACCCTCATCCAACCAGATATTTTCTTTTATTAGTATCACATTTGGCTCCAGCTAGATTGTCTATTCAAAGTAACCAGTTTCTGCAACACTGCCAAACGATAAGTTGTTTTTTAAAGAGTTTTGTTTAAACTGCCGTGTATTTTAGTGTTTTTTTGTTCGTATTTGGTATTTTCGTGTTTGTGTACCCCTGATGAAGGCGTAATCCGAAAGCGCTTGGGTTTTTATAAACTCTAGCACTGTATAATTGTTTTTTTCCCCATCTATTAATTTATTCCAACATTTTCGTATCCCCTCGGGGATCCAGTGCTTTTTGAAAGGTATTTTGTAGATGTATGTATTTTCTCACCTTTATATATAAGATTATATATATGGGCCGCAACACGCGAAAACGTCCCTTCGGACGTTTGGACGACAACGTCATAAAATAACAATTTATGACGTCGGCCGATAATCAATTAATTACTAGTCAAATTTCTCGTCACTTCCGTGTTTTACTTATTATATCATAAGGAATGTGTTTTGTTAAATATAAATAGTTGATGCTATAGAAAATGATAATTGTTTATGTTTTTTGTTGTTATTTAATAAACGACGTCGTCTAAGATGCCGACGTCAATGTCAAAATTAATGGCGAGTACAATCTTTAATTTTCAAATTGAGATAAAATCAATTTTAATTAAGGTATCAACATAAAATAAAGACATTTTTAAAGAGAAAATCATCGTGTTTCATAAACATAAAAAAATTGTGTCTGAAGGGTCGTTTTCGCGTGTTTAGGCTCATATATATATTATATATATAAGTTTTTGTAAACTGTAGCACTTTATAAATGTTTTTGTCCCCATCTATATATATATATATATATATATATATATATATATATATATATATATATATATATGAGTCATATTGGACAATGTACTGCTAATATATTCCAATGGAACTAGAGAAACGCTTTCCATCTTTATTTTAAATGATAATAAACGATTTATGGAATCATAATTGTTTCCAATTAAATAACATGCATTACAAGACGGGTACACGTTCTAACTGTACTCAAGTCGTTTTAGGTCCACACTGCAAGCTCAAAGTCTGGATGATGGGATCATCCATTATAAGGGATGCATTCCAGCGTGATGTTCATCGCCCGGACGGGGTTTACTTGGGTCTCCGTGCTATTAACGGGAGTATCCTATGGGAGTTAAAAGCAGGCATGAGGATTGCAGATTTGGAGGGAAAATTCTGGACTTTATTACAGTTTAACGAAACACCACCCAACATTTCAATTTTACATGGCGGTGGCAAAACCTAGTATAGATATAACATGGGAAAAAGTTGTTTAACAGTTTAATTCAGCTTATGCCCAACTGGTCTCAAATACCATCACGCTTAACTTGGCGATATATTAACTCAAAACATTATTGCATATAAGACCAGGAACATAATAAACAGTTTTATCACATGGAACTGCTTGTATTCCGTATAATATACCAATTACGTGTAATACAAGGGGACCGTGCACGTGCTTTATACACGTGCTGTTGTCTGTCGGAGGTATCGTTCTGGTTTAATTGGTTGGGTTGAATTGCAAGTTTCTTGTCGTTTTTGAGCCATGTGATAAAAAGGATCTGACACTCGTTGTCATTTCATACAAAATTTTGTATGAAATGACAACTCATGTCAGATCCTCTATGTCTAAGTACATATCTTATTATTTTAAAAACGGAGGGCCATATATAAAACATCCAGAGATTATCAAAACACGCGTTATGTTCGTCGAAATGATGATACACACGTATCACAAATAGGCTATGACATGCTAAACACATTATCTGGGGCTCTTCATTGTTTTGCTACAACAATGTCCGATGCTTCGCCATTATGGGTTGAAATGGGCCATGGCTGTGATTTAGATACCATGTCTCTGCCAGGATGTAGCTAGCATGCGTGGCGGAAGGTCCTCTCATTTTCATAGTAACTACTTCACTCGGGAACTTTTTTTGCATTTGCTAGCGGGATATGTTTTGCGAAAGATTATCGAAACACGCGTTATGTTTGTGTGATGTCATGTGCCTTGCCTTTTATTTATCATAGTAATAGTTGTTTGTTTCTATGCGTGCTTTTGGCTGACAGTGGTCCTTGACATCCCTGTTCGACTTTAATATCTCCATGTTTTAAACTTGCATGTTAAATTATAACTATGATTGACCTCATTATCTGTATTGCCTATGGAGTTACTTCTTTATGCCTGGAAAGTTGGCAAATTATTCCTAAATCGTATTTGCAGAGAATTAAAACCTGCAATATGAAGTCTTTCTTTACAGTTCTAAATGTTACCAGTGCATGATTAGTCAAGAGATGCATGGCTTATCCAAACCGTGTTAATGCAATATATCCCAAGGGAAATATCTGTCAAGAGCTTAATTAATCTTGGGACAAGAGAAAACCGCCAATCCATCATTACATTATAATTATGAATGAAACCCATAAAACAAGACGACGTCTAGTGTTGCATAATAATGACATGATTAATCATAATAAAATATCACACAAATGGATAAACTACTTAACAACTGAAGATAACAGCAATAGACAGAGGCACATAAAGACTATCTCCCCTACGTTTCAAAGAAAACACTAAACTTTCTCCGATATTTCCTCTTAATAACCATCATTTATGTGTTTCGTTTTGTTTCATAGATCTGAAGAAGTTTCTGTTGCTATACTTGAGGTTGGCAATAACGAATGGGATGGACACATTTGTTGTTACTTTTGCCTTCTTGTTTGTCTGTTTGCGTGTTTGTTTCTGTGTTTTGTGATTGACTGTCCTCCTTGAATGCTAATTTCCCTGTCCGATCTTTTTATATTTCTTTGTAAGTACAGTGTCGATTTTTACGGATGGCGGGAGGTGTACAGTACTGGTTCTACCCAGGAAAAGTGGGTGGTCTGCCTCCACCACAAAAAAAAATCGACCGTCACATATAACCTTACATGTTTTGAAAATGATGTAAAACACCATACAAACTCAAAATGAAAATATTCTATTCAATTCTAATAACAACAACCTGAACGGACCAACATGAACAAATGTCACGTTATGAAAACATAAAAATACACAATTTTATATCTCACTTCATCGGATAGGCACACAAACTACACTTCAAAACACAGTAAAATGATAAAGTTTCGCATATTACTTACAAAATGATATATAGGGTCCTATAGAAACCACAGCGTCCGAACGCAATGGCATCGTAGGTCCGCACTGTACTACACGTGTTTACTACGACTCACTTCGTTGAATCGCTGAAACAAAAATTATCACACGCCCACAGAAAATATGGCGGGAAAAGGACACCCTCCAGGTTTTTTTGTTATTATTTTACTTTAGCTACCAAATAGGCCTACAAACCAAAACAAAACGAAAAACAGAAACGTCACTGTAATGTTTGTAAACACAATGCCTTCCCATATTTAACCATGCAGATTGAATAACAAATACAGTTGTGTCAACTACTGCGACGCAGTAAACCAGGTCACGCTATGCAACATAGGCCTACCATTCATCAACTGCAAGTGTCTGCTAGTCTATCTTCATTTTGACACGTACAACAGAAGACAATGTAAATTTTATGCACATTAAAACACATTTTCTACTTACGTTTACTTGTATATGCCAAACTCCAAAATTTCAATATCTCTCTCCTCTTTGAACATGTCAAATAAAATGGCCCCTTCAGGATCTTCCGGTAATACATTACTTTCATCAAACACCTCCCGATTATTAGCGTTTTGAGCAGTAATATCTAAATAACCTTTACGCACATTATAACAAACTCTAACACTTATACAAAACTTCCCTGGCATTTTTAAGAACAAAACACATTTCATATCGATTCCAAAACGTATACAGAAAATGCAATTCACAATTAACTATGTCTAAACACGAGGGATACAGCAAATTTACGCTTCACTGAGCACTATATACGCTATATGGAATCGCCAATGCGGTCAAACATAAGCACAGTAATAGATGATATTTTAATATAAAGGTCTTACAAATGATCTTTTAATATAAAGGTCTTACAAATGATCTTTTAATATAAATGATCTTTTAATATAAAGCGCGTAAAGAAATGTAGCTGGAAATGTCGAAATAGAACTTGCAGAATCTCAGAACACAGTCGACTCGAAAAAACCCGCCACGCATATTGATTAGATAGAGAGCTGAAGTTTGGATTTCTATAGCATCGAATGTCTGTGAAACTACTTCTGAGACCACTAAATCCGTAGAATTAGTAATACTAATGTTATTCTCTTGGTTGTGTTTGTTGCATCCAGAGGATCTCCCTTATCGGTATTTATTAATATAAATGCATACGAAATAATACTGTTGAAATTTGTTATAAAAATTAAGTCGGCGAATATATATATTTACTGACTGTGTTTCCTTTTGTGTCTTACTAACGAAGTCGATAACTTATCCTACCACACTTTAATGAGAAATATAGAGATTATTTACATTATGGTGTATCGTTTGTTTTTTGTTATTTTTAATGCTTTCAATGCTGTTGTTTCGATAATACATAGTATGCCACTTTTATCTTAATTTGCAATGCAATTTTTAATCCTGTCTGAATGTGCTGTTTGGACATCCTTACCGTCTCATCTTAAACTGACCATTCAGCTATCAATAAAATCACACAACTTCACATTTAGGTATTGGGTCCACTCGTTTTTTTCTGATGCTCCACTGATGATGTCCTTAATAAAAATAATTTAAAGTGAGAACTGTATTAAAATATCTTCTTTGGTTCTGTTTGTTTTCCTTAAACCTATGTGGATACATTTAATTTAAATTATGATGGAACATTTAAAAATCAATTATATAGCGACTGAGTAAAGAGACCTTTGATTGCATCTAATGAATATATTAAACTCTCGGAAATGTGTTACGAATTCGAGGATGTGAAATTGTGAATGTTAAGATTACTATTGCTCGGGGCGCTTGTTCAGCCAAAGATTCAACCGATTTTGAAAAGTAAGGTATTTTTTATTTACCACTAAAATGCCTGTTTCACTTAAAAATCCAGAAGTCCTTGAACAATAGTGTTTTCATTACTAGTTTATTTGATGGATATGTATCATCGATAATCTTTAACGTATGCTCTATAGTACAGTAACTGTTATTTATTCATGATTGGTTGTATATATCTCCACTTCCATTACTTACTCTTCCACCTCCTTGCAATCAATTTATCCGGGTGAAGCCAAGGATGATGAATATATCAAAATATATTTGAAATGTTGAGTAGTTACCCGCCATTCTAGCTGAGAGATTAAATTGAGAGATAAATCAACAGTAATATGAAATTGGCATTGTCTTAGGTTGACAAGTCCTGTCGTACTCTAGACCGCCGACATTTGATTTTGTTTCGAGATCGGGACCGTGTTACTTTACGATTTCATCATGTGCTTTTGTTAAATTTCTTTCCGGAAATATCTTAATCATCCTAAGGGTCATTTTATTGATTATGTTTCACATTGTTGATAATGTAAATTAACAAAGATCACGTGATTTGATATTACCATTGAAAGTTGACGAACAGTGTAGCGTTTGAATTATGAAATTATCTATACTAACGCACTAAAAATGCAAAATAAATTTGGATTGTGTAGCCTTAAGATGAATTTAGACCTCTGGTGCACATTCAGAAATAAAAGAAACTGCGACTGATACAACTTATAAATACATTATTATTTATACAAATCATTCTCGTTAAAAAAAATCGGAAAAAAATGATTGTACTCCTAGGAGAGTCGTCTAGATAATTTAATTTCATCTCAAAATAATCCTTTCTGCATTTATACAAAAAATACATATCCGCTTATCAAATATTTTATTGGAACTTTTGACATTATGTATTTGAACAAAGCAACACTTTGTCTTGATTGTATCCGTCTACATTGAACATTATAATTTTCAGATTGATTTGTGGCATTGTATATAAATAAACCTTATTTTTGATTGTTGAAATGCCAACTTCTAGTGTATTTGAGGAGCATGCTGCATTGTTTAATGCAAGACTTAACTCATAGTATTTGAGAATACAAGATAATCGAATGATGTATTATAGAGTTTCTTTTAGATACTGATGCTAGCGACCATTTACTAAGTAACGAAACGAGTCAGAAACAGTTCACCAAAACACGATTCATCAAATAACTATTTTGAAAGTAATAATTGAATTGACTATGTTTCACCAATTTGCGAAACCAATACATATTGGCTGCCCACACTATTACATTAACACCAAATAAATGTAGAATATATATGATCATTTTAGATATATTGTATCATTACATCCAATAAGAATTGCCAACATTATTCTGTTTTGTTAGATTAAGGGAAGATTGTCCCAATTATGAATTATACCTAACCGGATGCGAGAAAAAATGGAGCATACGCTTTTTTTCAGTACTAAATCACCATGGAAATGGTATTCATTTATTACGTATGTCTCTCCATCCGTGCACGTAGAAGCCTCTTTCTAAAACAACTGCGCCACTTTAGTCGATTCGTCGATTGACCGATCTCGATTTTTATCCAAACAAACAATGGCGTTCGGACGATAACCAAGGTATTCCATACCGACCCGTCTGGCCCACTTTTTTTCAGATTTTTTCTTATTTAATAACAATTCTAAAAGATCAAATGTGTTCATTTGAATGAAATACATACAAACCGAAGTTCTCTAACAGTAAATAATGAATAGAATGGTGCATTTTGAGATTTATATACAACAAATCGAAATTTCTTAAAAATATGTGCACCACCCATCCTTGGTGTGTATACTATCAATAAATCGATTAGTCGATTATTATTTATTATTATTATTATCATTATGATTATTATTGTTGTTATTGTCATCATAATTTATTATTATTATTATTGTTATTATTATTATAATTAATATTATTATTTATTTATTTGTGTTAACAGTACACCAGTTATCTACATTCGAGCAAAGAAAGAAAACAATTATATAAAAATTAGACTAAAAACAACGTCTTAACGAATTCGTATCTGGGAGCAGGCCAATATTTTTTTATTTAAAAATATCAACGGCTGTAAAACAGAAGATAGGAGGCACATTGATTGCAGTATATGAAAAGTAGACGAGATAAGTCTTTATTTCCTGTCAAAATGTCTCCTTATCTGTAGTTATAAATTCACAAATCCACTTACATAATGTTTTATTTAGGTTATTGTGCAAAACGATACTTCGTCTCCAACTTATTAGGTATGTATTGATCATTCTAGTGTTTTAGATTGATTTATGGGTTTTTGTTTCCATATGCGGAGGAGTGTGTTGTTATAACAGCAACTTTATATTCCAAACATAGACAGCTACCGACGCAAACTTATTATTAATTCCTTATCAATTATATAATGCAAATGTATGCCCCTTTTCATAAACTTCAACACTTTAAAAAAACCTGCTTCATTATTCATAAAGGATTGTGCAGCCCCTGTCTTCAAACTTAATACTTATATTAATTGTACTTGCTGAAACAAGCACACCGTGATGGCAGGCGACACAAGTCACTGTCATTTTTTCCATAGTGTTGCGTATAACTTAAAATTATTCTGTTCTTGATGGACTTCTTGGTATATGTAATCATTTATGAAAGATAAACAACTTATCAAACAATTTTATTATTTCGCAAACTCGGACGTCTGCCCAGGGTTGGTGGGCAGGGTGATTTGGGTATTTTTTTTTGTCTCAAATGACACTGTATACATTTGTTTCCTCCGACGTCATCAGTGGGTTTTGGGGGAAGGGGCATCGAATGTACTAATAATTCAATTACAGTGTCATTTTTTCGATACTTTTGCACATTAATTGGTATAATAGTCGTCTATGAAAGAGATACACAGCATGTCAAATGATTTATTATTTAAAACTCTAATGTCTTCCCTGGGGTTGGAGGGGTGGGTGGTGGGAGGAGAGAAACATGGTTCAATTATTTTTTTGAATTATGTCTCAAACGAACATTTTGATGAAGGGATTACAGTGTATAATATACAGTGTATAATACTATGTTTTTATCCTGTATTGTGTGTGTGTTGTGGTGGTGGAGGTGGTGGGTAGGGGAGTGGGGTTGAGGTTTTAAGGTTCGTCGTAAGGTCCAATATACGCAAACTTGATGCAATTGCAGTGCCATATATACGTATTTTTTAAACAAGTATACTCATCTGAAAATAGAAAGCATATCAAACAATTTCAGTGTTTCCAACTTAGAGGTGGGGGAGTGGGGGTGGGTCGGGTGGAGGTGAGGGTGGGGGAAAGAGAGGTAAATTGAGTCAAATAACTATTTTCTTTTCTCAATAAAATGTAATGATTTCGAGAATATCAGTAGAATTTGTTCCAGGGTGACCATGGGTCTCTTGGATAGGGGTCAAAAGTTCAAATACACAAATACCCTAAACATTTTTTATTCATTTACAGTGCATACATGTATACAGAAAATCATAAATAGTACTATTTCTGATCTGAGTATCAAAAGATGATCAAAACAATTACATGTAAAATGGATACAGGGTTAAAGGGCATTGACCTGTGTGAAGAAAACTTGGGTATTTGCGATGGCGCCCCGTCGAATTCGTTCTAGTTTTGTTTAACAGAATATAAATACTGTTCAGAGTTTATGACCTACCCAAATGTAGAGAGCCTCATTTTATTGGTCACCGGCTGATCATATTCTTGCAACGATGTCGTGCTAAAATTATGAATTAATTACCCCTTCACTAACTTTCTGTTATGTCCGTACTACACATGCTATAACACACATGTTATAACTTTTCTTGTAATATTTATGTCAGCATTTTTACAGTTATTGAACTGGAACCGTTCGCAATTGTGTTGTCAAGCTTGCTCTGGAAGTAATTATGCAAGCCCACACATCAGACAGTTTAAGGTGGAACAAGGGTATTATTACACAACGATTGTTTGGTGAATCATTACATTACATTCCATTAACTCTGCAATCCCAATAAAACATGATGCATGGAGTGGATAATTCCCTTTTTAATGGGATTGCAGAGTTAATGGAATGTAATGTAATGATTCACCAAACAATCGTTGTGTAATAATACCCTTGTTCCACCTTAAACTGTCTGATGTGTGGGCTTGCATAATTACTTCCAGAGCAAGCTTGACAACACAATTGCGAACGGTTCCAGTTCAATAACTGTAAAAATGCTGACATAAATATTACAAGAGAGAAAAAAATATTTGTTTGTCCTCTCAAAATCGCTTGTATGAGATTTTGAGAGGACAAACAAATATTTATTTCTCTTTTGAAAGAATGCAATTACATGCTTCCTTTCTTTTTCTATTTAACGCCCAGCCATTGTTGACTTATAATTGTATCTGTCACAGTCGGTGGAAAATTAAGTAAGGTGAAATCATAGTTCAATTATTTAAGCGTTTTCGTTTTGATGAAACAGAAGGCTAAACAGTTGGTTTAATGTAAAACGAATATTTTACAAGACTTCTTACCGCACCTTCGGGATCATCAAGCTCACTCTGTGGTTTTAAGGAGAATATCTCTTAAGCCGGCGCTGCCATAGATGAGTTGCAATATACATTACCTCTCATGAACAGACTCAATACAACCGAGGATATACTTTTCTCTCTTATTTGAATTTGTGGCTTCCAAGGGATCCCCTTTTGAGTATTTACTGAATTATAATTGTTTAAATTATCATATTTAAATTCTTTTTTAATATTAAATTTCTTTACATTTACTTTATGGTCTGACATCACTGTTTGCCATGAACCCAAACACCTCTTTCATAATTGCATAATTAAAAATTGTATTCGAATGGGTACATTGATTTGGAATCTAGACGGTACCAATGATATCTGGCCTTGCTGAACATTTAGTACAGCATATTAGCCTCAACAATTTATAGAACAACTTATATTTCTTAAAATCGTCCATAAAATATGTTATTTTCCCTTTATAAAGGTATTCATTTATCGTAACATTTGTGTTTGATGAATATTTCAGGATATCGCTAACTGTATGATTTCTGAATCACAGTAATATGCATTAAACCACAGAGTTGTTTAAATCAGAAAATAAGCGTGATGTAAAAATGTTAGCAATGTATGTTTACAAAGCTTTTGAATTAAGAAGTAATCTACTGCTCAAAAAAGTGTCGTAGGTTTTTAAAAACATATATATATATATATATGAACATATATGTAATAGTATACTCGTACATATATGCTTTTCTGTCAATTACAATACATATAATAGAATAAATTATTGGATAAGGAACACATCTATAACTGAATGAAATTCTAGACTATTGTTAAATATATAGTTACACTGATTTCCGCCATTGGATATTTTACATATATGTTATTATACAATTTACCATTTGAAAAATTTGCTCATGAGTCATTGCGACTTATTATAAATTATTGAAATGATTGTAATGTTTATGTGGGGATGTCCTCGACACTACTAGACCTATTACGAGGTGAATACAGAATTGTCTTCTTCTTCTATCCATTATCTGATTATATTTATATAAAATTGAGTGCTTATAGAACCTATATATCAGATGTTTAACACACAAATTGTCTCACCAACCACCTATTTAGTGAGCTCATATACGGAGCAAATTAAACTTTGACTTATTCCAAAATCATCTATACTGCTAAAAGGAATTGTGTTTTTGACGCCCAATAGTGTTTTCATGTATTATACTTACCCCACCAAGAACGTATGCAGATGTTCCGAGCTGCGTAACAATTTCATCCTGAAACAAGCACTCTTCTTCTAGTCAATTTTATTTTACGGCACAGCTTACATTACAGACACATACATATTAATTTGCGGACATTGCTGTTTGTGTCTAATTTATAAATATTGCATACTAACCTGGATTAAGCTAAGTTTAGAAGACAACATTCTCAATGCTGATTTGCAATTATGTAGCTTATTGAAGCCAAAGGTTTTTCAGCATTAAATGAACAATATTAACAAAAAGAGAAAAATAGAAATCACAGCACCCACACGCAATGACACCGTAGATCCGCACTGTATCACAACGAGCAAATTAACTATATAATTAAAAAGACAATACACAACCCAAAGCGTGGTTAAGACAGGTTTACCGACTTGGAACGGTCAGTAGGCAAAATGGCCGACTGGTTAGCTTAAATCGATTTTAATTGTACACATCCTCGCTATTATCCTGTCTTCCAGGCTCAAATTGACAAGACAGTGTAAATAAAATTACATCTCATCAAAAGAAAAAATACTTACACGCATTATATATGCATGGAACAAGAATGTTTAGTGACAAATAAAAATACTTTGAAAATCGATTGAGACATACGTATATTACGTCCAAAATACGTTTTTGGTAGATCTGTTTCCATGTTAAACCATGTTGTTACTGACACAGAAGAACATTAGAAAAGCACAGCAAGTGTTTATATTTTAAGACACAACTTTAAAGGTGTCTTAAGTTAGATTCATCAACACAGTAAAACCATTTTGGATAGAAATTCTAAATGAATATTATTATGTTTTTTGGTGTTGAGTATTTGCATGAAAATGAACTTTCGCAAGTGAAATCGTTATTTCTTTGGAAACTTTGGTTTTTGGAAGCTTAGGCATTGTATTTAGCACAAGCATTTCGTGTTTCCTCTATACATAACTTAGTAATGTACTAGCTAAATTGTGTCCAAAACCTATGGCATAAACAAGCGCCACTAAACAGTAGGTAACAGTAACATTCTAACTACTGTTTGTTTAAAGATAATCATGTTTAAGTTATGGATACAGCCGTACAAATTAGTCGGAGAGCATATGGTTCACCCCTATTGATGTGTGTAAATGAAATATATTTAAACTTATATACGGGTATGGAAAGAAAAGTAGATAAAAAGGTCGAACAGTAAGTGTAGCATTGAAGGACCAAAGTTAATCAAACACACGTATCGAAACAAACAACAAGTATAAGGATCAATAAAAGGCAAGTAATCTATACTGCGCAAAAATAAAAAGTATCCCTGTTTCTTTCCTTTAATATATAGACACCAAAACAGGAAATAATAAATGATGTATATAGAATAGTTAGATCGACCACCACATTTTTGTAAAGTTCATTACACAAGGGAGTTCTCCCCCTTTTTCTTAAACCATGCTTCTTTGTAAAAACACATACAATCTACAAACATTACTTCAGTTTGTCCAAGATAATATTCTCTTTCGACCCCAAGAAAAACACAACACCGATTTTGTAGGTAGCAGCTTTTGATTATCAACATCATCAAATTACCCCCCTTTAAAGTTTCCATAGCATCCATAAAAAAATATTGCTTGGCAAAATTTGAAACTGTTTAAAGGAATATTTAGTACTCAGTGAAGTGTGCTTAAAACATCAAAGTTTAATTTTTGGTTAGTATATATTGCATGACCCGTTCCAAGGTGTCAAGATTAAAGATTTTGTTTTTGTATAAATGAAAAAGTAAATTTTGTCAAAAATTAGGTCAACCAATAGGTTAGATTTATTTTCCGAATTTTTGACACATGTTTTAAATATCAGTAAATCTTTGTGAAAACATAGGTCACTAAACTATTTCTGGTGGCATGTAACGACTTTCGTAAATAGGTTATAGATCTTGCAAATAACATGTGCTTAATAATTTGACAGGTTCTGACATCGGAATATTTAAGGCTATACAAAAACGTTCCCAATTTTGAGGCCAAAGGGTTGGGTATGCAAGGTGTCAGCCTAATACCCCAGATCATTTTCGCATAAATGTATTAGATAAATAAATGAAAATAGACTTCATTTAAAAAGAATGGCTGGCCCGGTTACGTAACTATAAGGTTGGTGTTGGACATGAGCTGTTGAACAAAAACTGTGTTATTTCATAGATTTATTTAACATTATCACGATTATGTTCTTCTGACATTTCGTATGTTAATACAAAACGGTATTGAAAACTTAGAATATTGTTTTGCATAAAAAAATCCTTTGCAAAATTCTGTAAAATCAATCAATTGAATTCGCACCGACGTGTTAAAGCTATGCAATAAGTGTACTCTTCCTTGGTGGGAATTGTAAACAGGAAGAAAGGACAATACGCGCCTATTGTTTGGGGCGCTTATTTCAGCCAAAGGTTTTTCAGCATTAACTTGAGCAATTTGTATAATGGGTTAATAAAGTATGTATCATTGGAACTGGAATGTTTAGTGGTAAAATAAAAATACCTTAGTTTTGAAAATCGGTTAAAAAATAAATACTTTACAGCCAAAATGTTAGTTTGGTGGGGCTTTTCCCATGTAAATTCCTTGTTGATGGGACAGAAGAAAATCAAATAATCTCAAATAACTTCAGTTAGCCTTAATATTTGCTATAACACTTTAAGAGTGTTTTCATTTACATTTATTCAACACATTAAAATCATTTTTTAATATAAATTATAAAAAAAAATATTTTTCAAATTTTTGACGCAGCAGAATTTTGCATTGAACAAGCCCTATCAAAAAAAACTTTACATGTGACATTTTTATTTCTCAACCGAATTGGAAAAGTAAGGTATTTTTCTTTACCACTAAAAATGTCTGTTTCAGTGATATACATTTTATTTGGGTACTAGTTGAATTTTTTCTTAACTGTCCAAAAAACCTTAGGCTCAAAAAACGCCCCAAACAATAGTTCCAACTCGAACAGGAAGTAGGGAACTTATTGTTATCCGGCACCGTTGAGCGTTCAACTTTTGACCAGATTGCATAACCAGAAATAAAATACCGAAATAGATATATATGCTGTCACTGGTAAGTGCAAGCCAAAAATCTAACAAAAATACGATGATAACCACGTCCGTTGATGGACCAGAGGCGATATAGAAAATATGGGTGTTAATACAAATACAAACACAAACAAAAATATTATCACTATTTATCATATACTTCCCTATAAATATGTTGAATATACGATACGACAGAGACCTAGCTAATCATATCAGTCAGGACCACGTTGCCGGACAATACAGCTTAATCACACGCGTGAAATATAGGGTGAAAAAATGTCATATCATGGAAATAACCGAATGTTCATTTCGATCCTTTTACCGGAGTGATACGGAAATAACCGATTGGTTACGATTGTATACGATTTGTCGTCTGCGTTTCATTAGTTACTTTCATCCTGTTTTCGCGGCAGATTATTGGCTCTGTGGATGAAATAACCATTTATAACAATTCCTCTTGATTAGAATTCAAATTCAATAGAATTCATTTCCAATAAGGTTTTGGAAAAAAAAAAAGTTGTGTACCACTTACGCGATAGACATGAGCACAACATAATGGACTAGATCTATTAAAAAAACTAAATACAATAAAAAATGTGCATTTTCATATCGCACCCTATATCAGGCCCTCGACCCATATCAGCCCTCGAGCTAAAGTTCTCGTGCTGATATGGCGTCTCAGGCCTGATATAGGGTGTGATATGAAAATACCCGTTTATTATTCTCTATATATTCCACTTTTATATAATTTTATATAATTAATGTGCAAATGCCACATGCAGAAAATAGTTTGGTCTTTAAAACTTGCCGACTTTGTCCGTTTCGTAAATACAAAATTACCGTACCAATGAGAAAAAAGGAGAAAAACATTAAAAGGGCCTGAAGAAGTTTTTCTTATAAGCTTACTTATGGTTTTGGACCTGTTACTTGTAAGTTATTTTTCTATACGCAATGCAGTCATTCTTCGCTTCCAGGGTATCTTGTTTTGGCGGCATTAAAACGTCTACTCGAGCTTGCAATCAGAAGTGTTATTTATTCCGATCTTTGAAGATCGCTGAGCCCGATATTTACAGAAATCGGTGGTATATTCTCAAATACTTGTGGTTTCTTACTTGCATTTCGAATAGGTGGTTCCACTACTCCAGCCTTTAAAGGTTCCGAGTATTGTTTAATCACCCTTAGGATATGCTGCCTCCTTTTTAATTTAGTCTTTTGACTGTTACCTGTGATACGCAGGCTTCATAACCTCTGCTCCCAGCTAAATTCCATTATGTTTATTTCGCCCATTGTTTTCTCGTTTATGGCAACGTGTTTTGTTAGAAACTGGGACCATACGACGCTGGCCATGGAATGGTGTAAACATACCGCATTGAATGTTCCATGTTCACCGTCATATGGATACCATCTTCAAGATGGCTCAAATTTATGTACTATTGGCATTTTGAATGTTGCGTTCTGCTCAACCCGGGGCTAGAGAGCGTGAACGGTAGCAAGCACTTCCCACTACCGTTCATGAATAGCCCCAATGAAACCGAGACTGCAATATGTTTTGTATTTATCGTGTTCGACAATATTGAAATTTCTCTTTTCTGTTTTTACTAGCAATCGTTTTGATTTGAAGTCTACAACACACACTGTTGTTGCTCTCTTTGACATGAATTATATGCTTTATCCAAATAACCCATAAATCAAAAACCATTTAATATTGCAAAAGAGATGAATGATGTGCGCAGAGATCATATTCATTGGCAGAGTGATTTGTTTCTATTACATTTTGTCTTATCTTTTTCTGCCGGTCTTTATGTGTAGCAAATAAATAATGAAGATGAATGTGTACAATGTTAGTAAATGTATTTGTCAGACTATTTGTAAGCATACTTGCATCAAATACACCCCGTTATTGCTTAATATAATTACACGAAAACTCCTATGTTCGCCTTTGTGTCGTGATAGAGTGAATTTCATCAACCGGTAAAAAGGGAAAGTGATCTCAAATGTTAGGTCACTTAAGCATTGCCATTAAACACCTTCTCTTAACTTTATCCAATTTATAGATTTATTTATAACGATTAAAGAAATATTTGTATACTTATTTCTGCGAAAGTAGATTCTTTGTATTCAGTGAGACAAAAACGCGTTGTGTGGCTTCATTGATAATTCAAACATACGTCGTTTTCTAACTGCTGTGCACATATTCAGTAACAATTGAATTGGATTTTATAGTCGCACCAACAGCTAATGTCATATGTTGACTTTCCAGCTTCCATTGGTGGAGGATGATCCCTGGTGCCAGGACCTTTCGTGCACAGACAGGCACCGGGTAGAACCACCGACGTTCCGCAAGCCAGCTGGATAGCTAGCATACTCACATAAAGATTCCTAGGCCCATGAGGGATCGAACGCACAGCGATGAGGGGCAAGTGATTTCAAGTCAGAGACTCTAACCACTCGGCCTCGGACGCCCCTTATTCAGTAACAAATGACTATAGTACGGCGTAAATACCACAACGCATATACAAATACACAGATAGGAAACGAAATTATCTAATACGACCAGGCGTATAATCTGTCATAAGCGGATATATTAAACATTACGCTCATACATTTGCTGACGAAAGCAAATTATTTTAATAACAGGTTTGTAATTTAAAAAAGACAATCTGCCTTTGAAGTCTATTTAAGGATAGGTTGTTTTAACACATATTATCGTCACCATTATTATCTATATGTAACATGAAAGAAGCATACACAGTTGGTCTGATTCATTACCTTTAATGGTGGCATTAATACACGTTTGTGATCTTTTAAATATAGGATCAAGTTCGGTGCAACAATTTATGATTTTAAATCGATCAAAAATGCAAAACCTACGGGGTATGGAGTGAACGTTTATGATCCGTTCTGAATACTAAAATTCGAAAGAATACCATATTCAAAACAAGACCTGAAAGTTGCGACTTTGGATTCGTTTTCTTTGTTCTCTTTTTTTTTATCAAGCTATTTAGTTTGTGGTGCAATGCGGACCTGCGGTGCTATTGCCTTTGCGTGATTGGAATTTCTAAAGTACATTTTTTTTCTTCAAATTTTATCTCTTTTTCCATTAGTTTAATTTGTTTTTTAGTAGTTTTATTTACCTTGCAAAATAATAGTATGCCACATGATTTGAACGTTTAGCTGTCCTAAACTTTCCCGAGGTACTATTTAACAGTGCAATGTTCATTGTCATACTGCAAAGAAAATTCTCGGGATTTTATTGGTCAAGGGTCCCTACACATGAGCCCATGTCTACGTCTCGCGAAGTGAACATAGGACGAATTTCGACGTAGGTACCCCGTACCTGCAATACATAAAAACAAAATGGTGACGATAACGTTGCTTTTCTGCGCTTAACATTGTGTGTAAAGGACTGAAATAATCGTAGGTATATATATATTTTTTGCAACTTTACAGATAAGTAAACATTAACATAGTGATAAAATACGTTTATTTTATGAAAAAATCCACCAAATATAACGACGTGAGAGGGATGGCGTCACGAAAATAAACAACGTCTAGTTAGAGGCACGTTACGGTGAAATTGGCGCAATAAAAATGAAAACGTGCTTTTTGGCTTTGATTTCTTTCTCTTAAATAAATGGAAACAACTTGTGGTTGACTGTCCTCCTTGAATGCGACTTTTCCTGTCCGATCTTTTTATATTTCTTTGAAGTATGACAAATTCGTTATAAGGATTCTTGACAGGGAACATGGGCTCACATTCCCTGCCTGGAAAGTATATTCCCCCTCGCCTAACGGAATCTTGACAGGGAACATGGGCTCACATTCCCTGCCTGGAAAGTACTAGGCGAGGGGGAATATACTTTCCAGGCAGGGAATGTGAGCCCATGTTCCCTGTCAAGAATCCTAATAACTAATAATGCTATTATCCCCGTTGCCACTTATTAAAGGTTAATATCCACCTGAATGGTTGTCTAGTTGGACATTCATTATAGAATATACATGATGTGATTAGTGCCACCATAGTGACTAGAAAGGTACTCTTATCTCGCATGTGCTGTGAATAGCTATTACAATTGGGATACGTTTGATATGTATAGCAGACAACACTAACATCTGAATTAAGATTTGAAATACTGGACTTATATTTATAGCGAGCTCAGCTCCCGTCGCGAAGCGACGCGCGCGCAAGCGAGCTCTACGGTAACGCGAGTAGCAAATACTACGGGGAAAAAAACCGTGGTAAAAAAGTTGAAACACAGTTAACTCCCTTGTTAAGGGGAGGTCATGGCTATATTCGTTCCAAACGCAGTTAACTCCCATCTGTTTGGTATCCGGCCCACCTCTATTCGCGTTGGATCTAGTCCATCCAGTTGGCCGGTTACCAGACTTCATGTTAATGTGACGTCATTATGTAAACGACCGTCAGGCAATTTATAAAATAATGGTGATTATTACCAGCTGTGAGTCAAGGTAACGGTATTTCTACCTAATCTTTAAAAGCTACTGCAGTATCGATAATCTAAAATACAATGTTTAAATGAAAACGCATCGCACTTTAGTGATATAGATAGATGTTACGGTAATGTCGGTGGGTGGGGAAATTTTAATAAGTGCAGTCTGCTGTTGCCGGTAGCGGAAGTTAAAGTTTCTAAGAAATGTGCGCGTTTTTACAGGTGTTGAATGGTGCTTAAAGATTCAGTTCTTTTTATTATGTCCTGAAAAATGGTTTGGCGTAGGAACAGGGGTGGGGTGGGGGCCCAATATTGGCAATAATCTAAAGGGGGGCGGGTGGAGTGGGAATGATCAGAGTATGTTAAAAGGGGCCTGGGCGGCACAGTATGTTTTGGCTCCCACTCCACCCACCACCAAAAAAAACCTGCATTTTAATAATTAAGAAATATATCTATATCGGTGAATAAAATACAGTTTTTAGTAGAAGTTTGGAGGGTTGCGTAGTGCATTAGCACGATTGATTTAATTACTAGTATCGAAACGATTCTAATTGATTCTAACACAACAATAACCCCATTGTTTACGCTATTGTGGGGGCACTATATTTTATCTCGGAGGTCAAGGTAATCAGGCTGCTATGTTTACAGGCTGTTCCATTGGGCGCCCCTGTATGCAACGTTCTGCACGGTACAATATGCTTAAATACACCAGTATCACATGACAAACAATTAAGTCATTGCTTATGGCATTTAGCTTGCGCTGTATGACGTCAAACGTTCTCAGCTTGTTCAAGAAGTTTATTAATGTTATATGTACCGATGCATATGATGGGTTGAGTGCAAGATTTGGGAGCATGGCAAGTTCGTTGTAATTAACATTTCATAAAAATTCATTTGAGTTTGTCTTCGTGTATATTTACCAAGTGATCGTGTAACGTGGCGCTTCCAACGGATACAATATACGCGGGGAATTAATGGAACAGCTGTATTTTATCGTCGAATAACATACACTATGATACAGTGGTCTCTCTTCTTTGTGTATATGATTATGAAAGACAGCGCAGGTCTAGCATTATTTTAGAAATAGAAATAAACATGATAATCTAGCCAGGAGACAAGTCAGACTTGTACTCTGGTGAAAATGAGCATATATAGAGGATTTTACATGAGTGACTGTGTATTATTGATTTTAATAAAAGAGTTTGATAAAATGATAGGATACGAGGCCTTTGTCGAGTATCCTATATTTTTATCCAACGAGTTTATTAAAGTCAATAATACACAGTCACGAATGTAAGATTCTGTTTATCACATAACACACCTACGACGTGATAGTTTCACTTTATTAGTCTTTAATGTTGTAAATTCTCCTTAGGCCAAATAAAATTATACCTGAGTTTACTGTAACCCGACCGACCCGCTGAAAACACCCCCGACTCCTTTTTTTTTTATTGAAAATAAAAAAAAATGAAAAAAAAGAGAAAAAAAAATAAATATTTATTTTTATTTTTTTAAATAATTATTTTCACGCGATCAAGGCCGACTCATGTGCTCATTGTCCTGCTGCTGGAACCGACCCTCTTCCGGACTTGAGAAAAACAAAATTAAACGGTTTTACCCCTTTGCAATAATTGCAAGTGATTGGGAAAAGAGCCAGTTGTTGCCATGCCTTTTGGGAAACAATAACACATACACAATTTCATTTGTTATCTATTGTAGTTTTTAGCTCTACTGATCAGAGATCAGCAGAGCTTATGCCGTGGTGCGGCGTCCGTCGTCCGTCCGTCTGTCCGTCCGTCTGTCTGTCCGTAAACTTTTTTTTGTAGCGACTACTCCTCTGAAACTACTGAATGGATTTTCATGAAACTTTACAGAAATGTTGCCCATGAAGTCTAGTTGATCCTAGCAAAAATTCATGTAGATGTGAAATCCAAGATGGCCGCCAAATCTAAAAATAGGTTTTTAAAAAACAAGTTTGTAGCGACTACTTCTTGAAAACTCTAAGGGATATTGCTATGGGACTTTTTCTAAAATGATCAGCATGACATGATGTTGGTCCTTGTCGAAAATTGTTTTGATTCGACGTTAAACATGGCTTCCAGCGGCCATCTTTGTTTACATAGAGTTATATAATGAAAACTTGTAGCGACTACTCCTCTGAAACTACTTGACGGATTTTCATGAAACTTCACAAGAATGTTGCTCTTGATGTCTTATTGATCCTAGCAAAATTTCAGGTCGGCAGGAAATTCAAGATGGCCGCCACGGCTAAAAATAGATTTTTAAAAAATAAGTTTGTAGCGACTACTTCTTGAAAACTATAAGAGATATTGATATGGGACTTTTTCTAAAATGATCAGCATGACATGATGTTGATCCTTGTTGAAAATCGTTTTGATTCGACTTTAAACATGGCTGCCAGCGGCCATCTTTGTTTACATAGAGTTATATAATGATAACTTGTAGCGACTACTTCTCTGAAACTACTTGACGGATTTTCATGAAACTTCACAGGAATATTGCTCTTGATGTCTAATTGATCCTAGCAAAATTTCAGGTCGGCCGGAAATTCAAGATGGCCGCCACAGCTAAAAATAGATTTTTAAAAAATAAGTTTGTAGCGACTACTTCTTGAAAAATATAAGAGATATTGATATGGGACTTTTTCTAAAATTATCAGCATGACATGATGGTTATCCGAGTCGAACATTATTTTGATTCGACGTTAAACATGGCTGCCAGTGGCCATCTTTGTTTACATAGAGTTATATAATGAAAACTTGTAGCGACTACTCCTCTGAAACTACCTGACGGATTTTCATGAAACTTCACAGGAATGTTGCTCTTGATGTCTAATTGATCCTAGCAAAATTTCAGGTCGGCCGGAAATTCAAGATGGCCGCCACAGCTAAAAATAGATTTTTAAAAAATAAGTTTGTAGCGACTACTTCTTGAAAAATATAAGAGATATTGATATGGGACTTTTTCTAAAATTATCAGCATGACATCATGGTTATCCGAGTCGAACATTATTTTGATTCGACGTTAAACATGGCTGCCAGTGGCCATCTTTGTTTACATAGAGTTATATAATGATAACTTGTAGCGGCTACTTCTCTGAAAATACTTGACGGATTTTCATGAAACTTCACACGAATGTTGCTCTTGATGTCTTATTGATCCTTGCAAAATTTCAGGTCGGCCGGAACTTCAAGATGGCCGCCATGGCTAAAAATAGATTTTCAAAATACAAGTTTGTAGCGACTACTTCTTGAAAACTATAAGTGATATTGATATGGGACTTTTTCTAAAATGATCAGCATGACATGATGGTTATTCAAGTCGAACATTATTTTGATTCGACGTTAAACATGGCTGCCAGTGGCCATGTTTGTTTACATAGAGTTATATAATGAAAACTTGTAGCGACTACTCCTCTGAAACTACTTGACGGATTTTCATGAAACTTCACACGAATGTTGCTCTTGATGTCTAATTGATCTTAGCAAAATTTCAGGTCGGCCGGAAATTCAAGATGGCCGCCAAGGGAAAAAATCGATTAAAAAATAAGTTTGTAGCGACTACTTCTTGAAAACTATAAGAGATATTGATATGGGACTTTTTCTAAAATGATCAGCATGACATGATGGTTATCCGAGTCGAACATTATTTTCATTCAATGTTAAACATGGCTGTCAGTGGCCATCTTTGTTTACATAGAGTATATATAATGAAAACTTGTAGCGACTACTCCTCTGAAACTACTTGACGGATTTTCATGAAACTTTACAGGAATGTTGCTCTGGATGTCTAATTGATCCTAGCAAAATTTCATGTCGGCCGGAAATTCAAGATGGCCACCACGGCTAAAAAAAGATTTTCAAAAAACCAGTTTGTAGCGACTACTTCCTGAAATCAAAATCAATCAGTAGAGCTTCAAGGTCATTGACCTCTTGTTAAAATACCACATTTTCCCATTCATCAAAGCTCATCGCCACCTCAAATTAACTTCGCCAAAAAATAAAATAAAAAAATAAAATAAAATGAAATGCCTACCTACCTACCCGATTTTTTTCAGCAATGTTACAGTAAACACAGGTATAATTTTATTTGGCCTTATATACGGCGGCAAATTGTAAGACAAACCATGACGTCGTTTTGTTGTTTACATGACGTCACTACGTTACGCGGCTGTAAATGCGTTTACCCTACAAATAATGCGACACCTTAAACCAAATTTAACGTTACTAACATTAATTTTATGAAGTAATGAAGTAAGATTTCAAATAATGATAAAAATTAAGGCGTCTGAACGTACCTTATGATAAACCATGCAAACAATTGGGGTTAAATGTTTTACTGTATACACACACAGTGATTCGATCCTCATTTGAAACTGTAATACACTAGTGTATTACGAGAAATAAGTCCTGGCTTTATTGCACTCCCAGAAGCCATGTTATGTGATAAACACAAATATCATAAATATACACAACTAAACGCATATCAACTGGAATTATTTTATTGTTTAAAATAAACAATCATGCCATAAGAAACAAGACAGGAAAGAATACATACTTTAATCGAAATTTTCTAAGTTCAAGGCCCGAAACACAGATTAAAATGCACATGTTATACCTCATAGTGACTAACCGATTATAACTGATGATTGATCGGTTACATCCAATCAATGGTAACCAATTATCCATTGTAAGTTTCAACCGATTGCCCATCACTAGTAACTGGCAGATGAATGATATAATTTGGATCGTGATACCTCATTTTTACAGCTTATTAGCACAATTTTGAACAAATTATATACGCGTCTAATTTCAAATAATTTTCAGTTTATGGAGCTAATTGCTCAATCTGGTGTCTGAATAGAAAATGGCTATTCTGTGGTCTAAACTGAATACACTGATGATATTTTATCTTTCTTGCACTATTTATGATTTTATCATTACCGACCTCCCAAGGCACATTATTATTGATACTATTACAACAGGTAAATAATGTGTATTTAAGAATTGATTCACTAATTTTCGGTATTCCTGGGGTTTTAACGACGGTAATGGTTGGCAAATTTACCATAAATGCAAAGTGAATGGAAAATTTACAATGAAGCTATTTATGATAAAGTTGCCATTCATTACCACCGTGCAAACCCCAATAATTCTATTACATTGACCTTAAATGAAACGCGTTTATTTTCTGCATTTAAATTCCCAGTGAAATAACACTTTTACGTTTTGGGCAGAGTTAAAGCAAAAAACGGTATTGTTTATTCGTTTGACTAACTTGAGAGCTGTCGTAAGTTGCTATAAAAAAGCGTGCAAGGTTGGCAACGTCACTCTTACCAAGTATCTACAAGGATAAAATTCAATATTTCTATATTTTTACGGGTTATGAAAAACATTTAAGCTAGTTTAAATTTAGCGAGAAGTGTCTCGGACTTCACACACTTTAAACTAGCCAAATATTTTGCATAGCCTGTTGAAAGATCTAAATATTGAATTAAATCCTTAAAAAATCAGTTCTTCGATGGATTAATCTAGTTTTTCATTTGCCTGACTCCAGTACATGCTTGTTAACATCCCTCTGCTAGGAAATATTCATTTTTTTGCAGTGTTATACAGTAGCTTCTTGAACATACATTTGTTAATGGAGTATCAACACATTATCTAAGGTTATTTAAAGCCGCCCCAGGCAGAGAGAAGGATATATAGGAATCATATAACCTTAAATACACGGACTGCCCACTTTATGTCCGGCGCATCCTTGGCCGGGATAGTAAAGAGGCTGCATCTAAAACATTCTCGTAATAAAAAAAAATACATTTTTTCGCGTACAATGTGGAGACGCAGAAGCGAACTCGAGCTGCATCCGTCTAGTGACATCGGTGAGAAGTGAGTGAGTTAAAGTACGTTACCCAGACATGATTTGATATTTGGTAGAGCATCCGTGGTTGAGAGGGTAAAGATGCTGCATTGGAAACCATCTCAACGCTGCGGGTTCGAATCCCACTGGGAGCTCGACTTGTAAGTGTCGATTCTTATGGACGACGGGAAGTATACAGTATGTGTCTTACATCTTCTACCCAGGAATAAGTGAGTGGTCTGCTTCCACCACTAAAAAATGTTGACCATCATACGTAGCCTAAAATGTGCTGGAAAATGACGTTATACGCCAAACAAACAAAAACGATTTACGTTTTATTTCAATTGCCCTTTACAAAAATGTTCTTGTCCGATCCATGTGGTAAGTAGCATACACATCTATGGGTCCTTTATTCAAGGTCATGCAGTTTTCATGTCCAGTCATGCTCCTAAACCCCTTCTTTTTCTTTCGAGTAAAGAGCTAGGAACTTCATCGATCATAATTAGCTCTTAAACTAATGAGAGCAACCTAATTTGCCTATGTGTTTTCAATAGACCGTGTGTTGCACATTAAATTGAAGTTTATATGTTCAAGGTCAGTGTGAATACTGATGTACTTCTGGTGTTCATTCCAATAAGCTGTCCAACAATTTCAGATAATGAGATGAAACCGTTACCATATCATTAATATATTGGCCGTGAACATCACTTAAGTTCAAGGTCAAGCATCTTGCGCAAGACATTTTCCCTTGGCTTTGTCCGTCTGATGGGGATGGTAAATAGAAGGTCCAAACTACCAAAGGCTATTCTTCACCTCTCACTGAGGTGGCTCTAATACCATAATGTGCTGATGATTGTTTTCATTTGCATTCCATTTTTTTTTTTTAATGAGTTGAGCTCGCTATGAGGCAGTGCCTTATTCATATTAGCGAGCTCAGCTCGCGTCGCGAAGCGACGCGCGTGCAAGCGAGCTCTACGGTAACGCGAGTAGCAAATACTATGGGGGAAAAAACAGTGGTAAAAAAGTCAAAACACAGTTAACTCC
>JAWPHD010013514.1:0-67736 GCA_037043455.1 Cyrtodaria siliqua | reverse complement strand
TAGCAAGTGGTTTTCAGGCAACTGGAATATGCCCATATAATCCGGGTGTAATTCCAAACGAGGCACACAAGCCAGCTGAATTGTATGTCGACAGCGATGAACCTGTTGTTTCAGCTACAGTCAGCACGGACACGTCGCAGTCAACAACAGTGGTAACGACAGATGTAGTTCCCCAAGGAAATCACGAGTCAGTTGTAGATTTGCCAGTACGAGTGGACGAACACGGGAATCTCGGCATCGTACCGGAGTTGTCCGAGACCGGTATTGAAGATCCTGCTGATATATTTCTGGCTGTTGCTGGTACTGAATTACTCTCCGGTGTGTCAGAAGATGTTTGTATTTCAGCTGTTACGACCTCTGACGAAAATGTCAATAACGGGTCTACGACCACTTCTGAGTGTACGGAAGACATGGCTCTGCGCGTTGTGGAGTCAGCATTAACAGAAGAGATGAAGAGAACATATAGAGTAGCATATGACCAAGGTTTAGTATCAAATGTATTCAATTAAGACTTATTTTACATGGATTGCAGAACAATAAAAATAACATGGCCATGTCGAGAATCGAACCAACGACCAGTCAACTCTCGATTGAGAGGCTGACACTCTACCGCTGAGTCAAGCTCATCCATTTAATGAAACCTAAACGTTTTGTTGTAGAATATAAATAATTACGATTCCATGTTTAATTTAAAACTTAAGTCCGTTAGTTATTGAGATTAGATCGAATCTATGTTCTTTAATTATATGTTCAAAGTTTAGATCCACATTCTCTTTTTTTTTTCAAACTTCTTAATAGAGGTCAAGTTTGTTTGAATGGAGTACATTCTTTCTTGAATTAAAATTACATCTGCAAGCAATATTAATCTTATCTGGTGTGCAGTTATTGAACATTAAAATTCCTGAGTTATCAAAACAATAACGTGATTATCACACTGAAAGTAGCAATTACCAATTGTGGTGCCAATATATTTTAAATTTGAAAGCAAAGCATATAATTTGTTTGAATTTAGATGTACGTCCATAGTTATTTTCCAGATAGCCTCCAGTCCCTTTACGATAGCTAGAGTGGCTTAGTGTTTCTAATTGCAGTGTGTCATTATTGGTTTCCTTTCAGGAATGGATCATGATGATTCACTCTATTTCACTTGGAAAGCATATATAGACAAAAAAGTAGGACCAGCTTGTCATGATACTTCCAGTAGTTCCAGTAATGATTTGCTGAGGATGCCACTTCAGTCGAAAAAGCCTACAAAACAGTAGCGTAAAACCGTTGGCCAGTATTTTGTCATATCGTCTGATTTGGCCTACCAAGAAAAAAAAAAGAGCAAAGGAAGAAAAGGAATTCAAACAACAAGAAACCGAAAAAAGAAAGTTGATTAGGCTTAAAGCGAAGGAGGAGAAGGAAAACATGAAAAAAGAGAAGGAGAACAGGAAATCTATTAAAAAGTGATATACTTTTATCCCAAACCCCAGCCCTGCCCCACAATCCCCGTTTCTATATTACTTGTTGCCGCAATTATGTACACTAAAGTTACTTGCAGCCTTTCTCACAACTGAAGTTGTGTGTGAGTTAATAATGTTTGTCAATCATTGTTCATGTCCATATGCATATGCGCAACTTGGTATAACTTCGTAACTATATATGCATCAGTGTACAAAGTAAGTATTCCAACATTCAAAAATATCAAACAAAAGACAACATTTCACAATTATTAAATAAAACGAAACATACCAGGCAATAACCTGAATATACTGCACTGTACATATAGTCGGGTAAGAACGATAATTATATTAATTTTCATATACATGTAGTATATAAAATTATCAACAATAATCATTTTAATTTTTTGGAAAGGATTTGTTTGAATGATGTTTTACGTCATTTTCAACATGTCAGGTTATATATGATGGTTGATTTTTTTGTGGTGGAGGCAGATCACCCACTTTTGGGAAGAGCATGTAGATCTACTGTAGACCTCCGTCATCCGTAAGAATCAAAACTTTCTCAATTACCGCCATCCTTAAGAACCGACACTCTCAATTACAAGTCGAGCTCTTAGCCGTGAGAGGCGAGAAAGTTTCAAACGCAGCGTTGTTAATCCCTTGACCATGGAGGCACTCCTTTTGGAAAGGAAGAAACTTAAATAAAAATCTTAAAAGGAAATATAGACATATATTTATCAGTAAAACTTGTTGACATTTACATAGAGGCAGGCTTGAAGAACCCTGATCGAGGGAATGTCGTAAACATATGTCACCTTGGTTATAGTAACCCGAGAGAGTGCTACTAGTCTTCCAAAGTGTAACCTTAAAATTGGAATACAGGGACATTTTTTATATGCCCCTTGACTCTGCCCCCAAACTTATTTCCCACTGAGTTGAAATATTAATCTATCTTAGCAAAAACAACAATGATTAAGTCAGTAAAAAGATCAGTAAAAATATGGACGTAGCTTTTAATCGACGAAAGTCTTTACTTATTTCACTATTAAATGACATTAACCCAGCATGTTGCTTTAAGAGTATGCATACGCTTGAAGAACGAAGTACATTAATTTGATTTTCTTATTAAACAACGCGTTATCAAAACAGACTTCAGTCCAGGAGATAATGACTCTGTCCGGCACTTGGGCGTACTAAATATAGCTTGTCCATCTCAAGGGCGAGTATGTACGACTCATGGACAAATTCAGTATATCACGCAAAACACATTGAATGCTGTTATTATCACGTGTACTTGATATGAACTCACCGTTAAAGTAACCAGATATCGTCATTTTTATGTTGATTCTTTAATATATTTAAATCAAAACTAGTCATCTCATAAATATTTTTGCCGGCAGAGAAGCTTACCCCTTTGCCGTAAATATTCTGTGTTTACATTGTTCCTATTCTCAGTAACAAGTGTCACGTGACCATTACTAAATATAGACTGAATTGGACCGGTCTATTGAGCCGAATGTAGTAGTTATCGTCATGTTCAGTTTAATACCGAATAATCCATGTTTGGGATGATGAAAACGTGTGTATAGTTATTAATTGAAACATAAATATACCATTGCATATGAATACACAAAAAAGATATCTAGAAAAAAATGATATCTACAATTTAAAATCTTTTTTCAACTGTAGGTATCGGATGTAATTTACTTCACTTCGACGTTCATAATTTAAAAGGAAATAACTGTCTGCAAATTTAAATTGATTGACGTGAACTAGTCATCCTTGGCTGAAAATTGTTAGCACATGCTTTTAGTTTTTTGGGCATGTCAAGTTGATTCAATGGTTCGACGTAAAAGGTCAGCTATTTTAAAAGGAAATTTTCCTGCGCATGCGTATTAGCGCGTGATTCCCCCGATTGTGTTTTGTTTATAACGGTATTTATATAGGTAAACGGGTTGGTTTGAGAGTGTATGTTAACATTTCTAAAATAATTTTTCCTCTCCAATCGTCTGATGGTAGTGTGTAGTGATTTGTAAAGTGGGGTCGAAAAATAATGACAATATTGAGCGTTTTATTGATAATGACGAAATCTGGTGAATGACGATAACTGGTACACAACCAGTACGGTAGCTACCGAAACAGCCAAGTAGTTTAAACAATAATCGCAACATCTATATAAGCGTAGAGCGGCAAAGAATCAAGAAGCTGTCTTAAGGGCGAGTTACCGTAGTTACTTGTAACCCACGCCTGACGAGAAAATAAAGGGTAGTGCTACGACTGGTCGACCCGGTGTCAGTATAATGTGACTGGGTGGGGTATCGTGTACTATGTCATGGTATTCCAGTGCGGCAGCACTATATCTGCCTCAAGTAGACTGTAGATAGATATATAGCACTATGCACATCACCCACACAAGCTCGCTAAAATGCTTCGTGCAATATAAAAGCTTATATGGTGATTCCCCTGTTTGCCGCTGGTCGCTTATTACCGGGGTAGTTTGTAAAAATCCCATTCCCATCATGCAATGTTTGTTCATAAGGTCATTTGTATGCAAATGTGTTGACCTAGATTGCCGCTATTTGTCAACACAGGAAAAAATCTAAATTATTAAATATTTTTCGTTCTAAAAGGAACAAAACAAATACCTCCTATTTTTTTTCTCCTTTTCAGAAATAAATAGCATGCCTGTCTCAAAATTGATCAAATTTGCTTTTTTGGTGTCGTCTGCTAGTTTTAAGCTTGGCCATCTTGCTTCATAATAAATCAGGTCACATGTTCCCAAATATGACAAACATCCGGTGGTAACATAAAAACTTACGTGGTGATTTATACCTATACACCGGTATACCACCATCTTTGTTTTTTTTCACCAGACTTGATCAATCGTGAACGCTCGGCCAATCCCGTCATTCTTCGGGATCTCGCCTCGTGTGTAGCTCGTGTGTATCACGGCGCTTCGGTATGTTCAAAATCTTAAAATTCTGTTAGCCGGAAGGCAAAGGCACAGAAAATGGTGCACTGTTGCTAAGCTGTTGCTACATAAACATTATGGCCGCTTGCCACACGTGATGTATGATTTGCGTTGCATGTTTGCTATTTACAATACAGATGAAGGTTTTATCACTACTTTCACTTAAATAAACTATAGATGGAGCAATCGGCTAAATGATATTGCAAAATATTGAAGATAACTTTGATTTTGAATGCGAATTTGTTTTGGCGGGAATCTGACGCGCGTCACGCTAGTATGACGTAACCAATATGGAAACCTGCGTAATACATTCGAGTCCATACCAACGTCATTTCGAATTTTTCAAATTCATCACTGATATTCGGCAGGTGCGGTTATTCGGTGTGCCTATAATCCTAATACATTTAGGGATTCACGAACCTTTGGAGACCCTTTTAAAAGTACGTAGAAATATAAAACACACATTTGAGGAAAGTTTGGTGCTTTTGTCCGGCGTCTCTAGATTGGGTCCCAAAACATGGTTTTTGGTCCCTTGCTATATTATGCAAATCACCTGACCAGACTACTTTTTCCCCCATAATTACAAGCGCCACATGAGAGATGATACTAGTAATAGGGCGAGAATGCATTCGAGTCATGCTACGAAGCAGTGTACGAGATGTTGCGAATGCAGACTTGATGTGACCTATTTGCGGTGATAATTTTACAATGAAAACACTTACAATTTGAAATTTGTTGATGGATATTGAAAGATAATAGATTATTTTATCATCCTATCACACATAGTTTTAAAATGTTATATTTTTACTTTCAAATGGATGCGTTTTATGACAAGTACACCGGTAAATAGATGAGCGAGCATTCACAAAATTTCAATCTTTTGGCAATGGAACATTACGAATGATATTACACATCTAGCGTTATTTGACTGCTATAAACGGTATAAAAACGCTCACCTTCATCATAAAACAAACGTTATACAAGTTAGTTGCAATACAATAGAAAATAGTTTACTGTTTACCCTGTTGTTGCATCGAGTTGTTGCGACGAAAAATTAACTTCCGTATCAAACCAAAATCTTAGACGTCTCACACCACAATTAATTTTCCATACCGGTACTGTAGGGGTTTTCGGGTTTTTTTTACAAAATCCCTGAGATAAGCACACGTGGCGGTATCAGTGTTCGGAACTAAAGATAAATATATAAAAATAAAATAATAATAAAATTAACATGCTATAAACATAGTCAAAGTTCCTGAAGGTTTATGACAAGGTGTTCATCTCGATCTGGGCAGTGCTCCAAGAATAGGATAGCCCGACGCCCGGGGCTCCTCGAAATCCATTCCGGGCCTGTCTCATTTTGCATACAAGGAGCCCGTCGGGCCTGTCTTAAAAAAAAAAAAAAAAAAAAAAATTTTTTAACTTGATCCACAGACATATTTGTTATTAGGTCTCAACATCGATCCTCAAGACAAAATACTCCCATGTGTATTCTGAACTATGAAATCACTTGCAATAAAGTAATTAAAATGTGTTACACACAAATTGAAACAATAAGAAGTTTGAATATATTGCCTGGCGTCGTGTCGCCATAGTGTCTGCAGTTTGTCACAACTTTGAGATCGACAATTTCTGACGTAAAACTACATTATCCTGCTATTGGGGTTGTTTCTTTCCTCTTTGATAAGAAATACCATTTTTGTCACTCAAAACACAATAATGCATGAAAAAAGTTCCTAATTGATGGTATTTCGATTGAATGTTTGTGAAATTTTCGGGCCGTAAAAGTGCGGTGTCATAGTAGTTCGGATGGTATATAATTTCGGGGTTTTTTTTTACATAATCGAATAAGAAAAACATTTCTATTCATTTTTTAATCCATCATTGTTTCTTTTATCGTGTGTAAGGAGTTCCTGGAATCCTACTTTTAAATGAATTTTACTGTAGGCTCCTAATTCTTTAACTTGGAGAAAGTGGTGACAAAATGAAAAATATAGCCAGCTAGAGGAGGCCCTGATAGTCTAATAAAACCTGATTAAAAATTTGGCTATTTGGCTCCAAGTTCGGCTCCAGTTTCACCAAGTCGGCTCTGATTATTATCGTTTGGCAAAAAGTGCTAGTACTCTCCTTTGCATCGGTTGTAAATTTCAATGTAATATTCTATTCCAACGAAGTGATAAATAAGTCTGCTGACTAGGGAGCATAAAATGGTAACAAAAAGAAAAATATAGTCAGGGGAGGTTCTGAGTTTGAGTAATACATACGTAACAAATGTGTGCTATAAAAGCGAATAAAGACACATTTCCACTAAGAAAAAAAATTGGACCTTTCCATTTTAAATCAGGGCCTGTCCATTTTAAATCAGGGCGTGTCCATTTTCAGAAGCAACAAGCCCTGGGCCTGTCTCTTAAAATAATTGTCTTTGAGCACTGCTGGGCAGGGCTTTATATGACGCATCTGGGCGATATTATGGGATCCGGTCAAACGCATGTCATATACAGTAGTAGCGTGTGTTTTTTTGTTGTTGTTGTTTTTTAAGCATTTTGACTTGTCAAAGAAAAACGGTTTGATCAAATTAATTGCTTTGGGTTATCTGCATACAGTACATGTGCGGTTCCAACCAGCTCTGATTTGTGGATATTCTCGGACATTGACCAGAGAAATAAAGGATGAAAACAGTTATTAAAGTCAGGGAGTACCTGGCGTCAAATATGAATCGAGATTTTTTTTGCTTACTTTATGTTTTCATACCTGATATGGTTAGACAGTAGACAGAATGAAAATAGACGCTCCTGGATCTGTTTGCAATCCTGCCATAGCCATCCGGTATGCTTCACAAAGCATAAAATTTATTTTGACACCATTGTTTACATTGTAAAAATTAAAACAACATGGCCGCGTTATTTTTAGAAATTGTCGTCTGCGCATGTACAGATGTACCAAGTAAAATGTAGGTTATGCACGGTGGTGGTGTTGTTCGATGTTCAGTTCCTCCGTCAATCAGTCATACTTATCCTTTATCTTGAAATGAAAACCATTATATCTAGCAAATAAAGGGTAGGTAAATAGTATACTGCCGTTATAATTTGTAATTTACACCACTGTTGGTCACCTGATTTGTTAAGTCACCCTACCCTAGAAAAATGGAAGCTTCCGCCGTCGCCATTTTGGTTTTCGGCTGCCAATAAAATTACATGTAAACATGGTGGTTCAAAATGAGTTTTTGGCTTTGCGAAGCTTAGAGGATGGCTACGTGAAGATTGAAAACAGATTCAGGAGCGTCCGTTTTCATTATTTTCAATTATATCAGTCATGAAAACATATAGAAAGTAATAAAAAATTTATTTCGATTCACATTCGACGCATAGGTACCCTGAAATGCACAGGTAAAAATGTCTACCAGATCACAGACCTAATAACAATTCTTTTTAGGTCTGTGACCAGAGCGAGACACAAGAAATTGTATCGTTTGATTCTTACATTTTATTATCACAAGTGTCTATAATTATAATAATATGAGGTATATAATAATCAAGCGATGCAATTTCCTATGGATCGAGATGAACACCTTGTTATACACTACATTACTCTGAGATATATTTTTTAGGAAAACTTTAAATGTTTGTTCAGAAAATAACGTGTTTAAAAGAAAAATATTTTGATTATTTTCATTATTATTATTATTTTAATTTTATATATTTTTGTTAAGTTCCCAACACTGATATCGCCACCTGTGTAGATAATCACAATTTAAACCATGTGTTTATACTTACATTCTTCACTGATCCAATATCTGCAATTTAAAACACAATTAACAAATACTTACCAGGTTGACAATTTTTAAATTATTGTTTACAAGTAACATGACACATATCAAATTTATCGTTATAATATGACTAAAATACAACCCCGTGGTGAATGGACCTATGATGTCTAAACTGAAGCAGACTTAGGTGTAGAAATCTTATATCAACATGGATTTTTCTGTGATATTTTCCTAAAATACTGTAGATTTAGAACCTGAGAAGGATAAATCAATGTATGCAATGGAAAGTCCCGTAAAAAAAAAGTAGAAAAGAGGAATTATGTATCATCCTCCTTCGTGTACGAGTATTCAAGCACAGGAAATAGTGTTGTGAGTCCTACAGTCGTACATCGCCAATTTACTTGGTAAATCGATCGGAACTCTTCGTCAATTTCCGTAACGGATCAAGACGTTTCGGACCAAAACTGTTCGTTCGGTCCAAGCAGTTCGTTCCATATAATAACTGATAGTTTCGAAGCATTTGTTACGTTTTTCAAATATATACTTTAATATTACGGTTGATTTGAAGGGAAAGGAGGAAGAGATATTGGAATTATAATTCTGTTATATTTTAGGAGTGATTGTTTACTGTTTTGTCAGTTGAGAGTGACATGTCAGCTGCTCAGCTGCACGCATATATGAACTTGATATTTTATCAGTAAATCAATTAATAAAACACAAAACAAAGAAAGATATGATTCATGAAGTTGTTAAATTATACTTTTATGGTCTGCAAGTATTTATTTGTTCTTCGATCCACAGACATTGGGGTACACCTTTGACACCTTTGACATGAGAGTTTGTTTATTGCAAGATACAGATATTATACATATATCATCGAGTGAAAACATTCCAGATATCATATATTTAATATACAAAATATGAAAAGAGTTTATTTAACACTACAACTATGTGATGAATGATTACGGCAAATGTATATTTTTTTTATAAGGAGTATACCAGTCTTTTCTAGATGCATCAAACATTTTTAAAATGTTCCAATTAATTCATGATAAAAAATTCAAATCACGCAAAATATGGCATTGGCAATGTGTTTTTCAGGGTTTAAGTTTGAATTGGTTATATAATTTGAATGGAAATGTCGTAAAATGTTTAAATTAACCTGGTGCATAACCTAGGATAGCACTAGTCCTTCATAATAAGACTTCACATTTTGTATATTTCACATTTCTTGTCTCCTTTTTTTCTTTTGATTTTTTAACATTTTTTGGTATTTTGCCTAAATGTGAACAGCAGTCAATATGAAAAAATAAGCATCACAATAATGAAGATTAAACCTGAAAAAAACTGTCTAAAAATTTGGATATCTATTTACATAATTGTTATACCGGTAACCTTCCATTCTTTTTTTCTTTTTTTTTATAATTTAATATTTTATTTCACAAGAAAACATTTGTAAGTCATATCATACAATAATGCATAACGATATTATCAAGATACATATATTCTATCAAACAGTATTTTATTCATGATATGTTCACAGAATTAACCAACAAATATTTCCAGTGAAACAGTTTAGTTATGTAGAGCGTAGATGAAGAAAATAGTTTATAGAAGAAAGGAAGAGAAGTAAGACAGACAAATAATACAGATTGAAGAAGTGAAAATGTACGATGAAAGAAGTAGAGTTTCGGTTTGTCTAATTTGGTGTCTAATAATTATACTTGATCGATCAATTAATAAAGTTTCGCCATTTTGTCTCATGGGTCTCTAATTTATCGTTCGCAAGTGCTATACATTTTTCAATTTCGATTCGTCTGTATAGATAAGTCTTGAAACAAATAAATTTAGGAATGGTGTTTGTGCATTTATTTCTAAAAATAAAATACTTTCCACTAATAATCAAGAAGTTTTTTATAGTGTTATTGATAGAAAAATCTGTTATGCCAAAAGATATAGTGTCAAAGCTCAACTCTATGGATAAGTTTAAGCCGGTGTAACGAAGTAAAGTGACCCCCATAGAATAACGACCCCCGGTCATTATTCTTTAAAAAATAGTGACCCCCCGGTCATAATATTATGACCCCACCCCCCACACGCGAAGTAAAATGACCCCTCGCGAAGAATTGTGACCCCATAGAATAACGACCCCCGGTCATTATTTTTTTAAAGAATAGTGACCCCCGGTCATTATATTTTAAAGAATAGTGACTTTTTAAAGAATAGTGAAGTTTGAGAGCTTCCCAAACACATGTGGCTTTCTTTTTCAGGCAACAAATCACAGTCACTCTGTTGATTTTAGATAGCTGTTCAACGTTTGAAGCGTACCGCAGCGGCAAAAACAAAGGGTCATTACATTTGACCTCAATAGGTACAAAAACTGTCGTAATGAACTCTTGAATTGCTAACGGATTTTGCAAAGCATGGTAAATAACTGCACCAATATATCAATATGATGAACAAGAGCTCGCTCGACTTCTCACAAAGCTTTTTTGTATATTATCAGCAATCTCAAGGGTCACAATTGTGGGAAAAATCTTAAAAGGGCTATAAGCGGACGCGCACGTGAGGTTCTCTTCCTGGTTGAAGGTTTTGTCAAATTTCCTGGAGTAACACGAAAACAAATTTTCTTCATGAAATTTGTAAGTACTACTACTTCTTCGAAAGCAACATCAGCAGTAGCAGCAGCAGCAGCAGCAGCAGCAACAACAACAACAACAACAACAACAAGTATTAGCAATAATAACACTTGTAGTAGTTAATATTCAGTTAGTGATCGACTAGATGGGGGTCAATATTTTATAGATATCATCAAGGGGGGTCATTGTTTTTTAACTGGGGTCAGTGTTTTTTAACGGGGGTCAGTATTTTATAGAAAAGGGGTCACTTTTTCTAAAGAATAATGACCGGGGGGTCGTTATTCTATGGGGGTCACTTTACTTCGTTACACCGGAAATGTATGTTTTTAACTCCGACCAAAACGTTTGAGCAATATTACATTCCCAGAACAAATTATTTACAGATTCAATATGCAGCAGCATACTGCAAAAGTCGCAGAGATTGGACTGAACAATATTGCATTTGAATAAAACATTATTTGTCGGTACTATGCGCATTAAATATTTATATTGAAATTCTTGGAGTTTCGTATCTATAGTTGCTTTCATTGGCAGCATATCTATTTTTTTCCAGGTTAATGTAGTATTTGTAAAAGCTTCCCATTTTTTCTCTGATTTAATTTCTATTTTTCTGTCAATATGCATTTGATATTCATATAAAAAAATATTGGCCCGTTTAGCCTTTAACAATTTGTTTAGGAGTGTCTCATCTCTTTTTATATTTATATTTTCTAACTTTAATTTTGATTTCCAATCTTTTGGTATACTTGATAGTATAGACATATAAAATAAGAAATCGTGTTTAGGGATCTCATATATATCAGTTAGATCTTTAAAAGTGTAAAACTCTTTTTTTCTATAATCATATAATTGTTCTATAAATTGTATTCCTCTATCAAACCAGGACTTTTTGAAAATTGTTTTATTTCCTACTGTTATGTTTGAGTTATTCCAAATGATTTCTTAACCTATTACGTTTGTTTGATTTTGACAATGAATGTGTTGCCATGCAATTACAACGTCTTGCAAAAAACCTTTGTTTGGAATTAACACTTTCATATCTGATTTATTTAAGTTACATTCAATTCTTACACGACCTCCACAGACTTTCATATACACAAAGAAGAGAGACAGCTGTATGTTATTCTACGATAAAATACAGCTGTTCCATTAATTCCCCGCGTACATTTCATTCGTTAGAAGCTGCACGTTACATGACGTCACTTGGTAAATATACGTCACGAAGACAAACTCAGCAGTAATTTTAATGAAATGTTAATAACAACAAACTTGCCATGCTCCCAAACCGTGCACACACCCAAAATAAACCCATCCTATGCATCAGTACATATAACATTATTAAGCATCTTGAACAAGGTGAGAACGTTTGACGTCATACAGCACAAGCTATATGACGTAAACAATGACTTAATTGTTTGTCACGTGATTACTAGTGTATTGAAACACAGAACTTTGCATACGAGGGCGCCCAATGGAACAGCCGGTAAACGTAGCAGCCTGATTACATTGACCTCCGAGATAATATATAGTGCCCCAACAATAGCGTACACAATGGGGTTATTGTTGTGTTAGAATCGAAATAATAAATACGTACCTGTATTTTATCGGTGAATAAAATACAGTTAGTCGTTCGGATGCGAGTAATTAAATCACTCGTGCTAACGCACTCGTGATTTAATTACTACGCATCCGAACTCCTAACTGTATTTTATTCACCGATAAAACACAGGTGCATATTTATTATTTCTTAAATAACAATTTACTACCATAATTTGAAATTTTATCGGCATAAAAAATCTTCCATTTGCCGTTATTTTCAGAATCAAATATTCGTTTTATCCAGCCAGCTTTTAGAGATATCAAAAAATTATTTAAATCGATCATTTTCAGTCCTCCATGTTCATACACTCAAGTAATTACTTCTCTTTTAATTTTATCAGGTTTGTTATCCCATAAAAAATTGAACATGGTGTCGTTTAGACTTTTTATATATTCTTTTGGAGGGTTCGGAAGTACTGTCAACGGGTAAATCAACTTGGGCAAAGCAAAGGATTTTAGCACAGTAATTTTCCCAAGGAGTGTCAGCTTTCTGTGCTGCCATTGTTTCAAACAATTACAAAAAGCATTTATCTTAGGTATTAAATTTGATTGGAAGTTTTTTGATTTGTCAGTATGAAACACCATTCCTAATGATTTTACATTATCAGAGCACCAGTGAAACTTTTTGTTCGCACTGCCGTCTGAGAGGAGTAGTTTAATGAATTGAGGAGATATTTATTAATATCCTTCCAAAATATTTTGTAAAACTCAGTAGTGATACCACCTGATCTCGGACTTTTATTGTTATTCCTTTGTTTAAGGCCTAAAGCACATTCATATTCAGTTAACAAACCCTCACAATTATTTTTGTTATCTTCATTTAAAGAGTTCATAGTTTTATTAAAAAAGTCGTATTTAGAAAGGTTGCTTTCACGTTTTTTATAAATATTTGTATAGTATGCTGTTTGTGCGTTCAAAATATCTTTTTGATTAGTAAGTATTTACCATGACAATGTTATTTAAATATGACCTTTTTTCGGAATTCTTTTTTTCAATGTTAGCGAAGTATTTGCTATTCTTTTCATGACTTTCTACATATTGGGATTTTGAACGAAGAATAGTTCCTTTTAGTTTATTATCTATTATATCGTTTAGTTCCTGTTTCTTCTTATCTAGTTCTGTTGTTTGTATTTCTATACTATCATTATCTGATATTGAATGTATTTGGGTTTCTAGATGTTCAATTTCTGATTTTAGTATACATTCTTGTTCTTGCTGCATTTTTTTCTTTTGTGAAACGTATTTGATGGTTTCATTTCTAATTGTTCCTTTTATTAATTCCCATAATGTATTTGGATTAGCATCTTTATTTATGTTAGCTATTTCAGAAATATTTTTTAAATTAATTCTTGGTACTTTGGCTGCAAAATAAGGCTATTGTTTAATTTGAAGTAGCCTGGACCCCTTGGTTGTTTTACAAAATCAAGGTTTTTATTAACTATTGAGTGGTCTGATTTATAACCAGGTTTTATTTTACATGAATTTGTAAAGTTTACCATGCTATCAGAAATTAGAAAAAAGTCTAACCTACAAAATATAGTTGGCTTATTACTAGAATGCCAAGAATATTGCATTTTTTCTGGGTTGTATATCCTCCATATATCAACTATATTATGAATATCTATCATCGCATTTATTTTGTTCCGGCATAATTTGTGCGTGTCTTGTCTACCGTTCTTCTTATCGGTGTCAATATGTATAACAGTATTGAAATCCCCTCCGATTATAAAATGTTTTTCTTCATTGTATATTAGGTATTGGTCAAGTTTATTAAAAAGAGTAATATCGTCTGCGTTCGGGCCGTATATATTTATAACTGTTATTTCTTTTTCATCAATATTTAGTTCTATCGCTTGTAGTCGACCGCAAACCAATTCAGTATATTTTGTAATAGTATGGTTAGATTTCGGGTTGAATAAAATACATACACCTTCACTATTAGAGTTTTTACCACTAAAATAAGCATCCCCCCATACATACACCTTCACTATTAGAGTTTTTACCACCAAAATAAACACCCCCCCCCCCCCCCCCCCCCCCCCATTCATTTTTCCATACGTTTGCAATATCACATGTCCAGTGTGTTTCTTGTAGCAGACATATTAGGTGCGATTGTTGTTTAAGCCATTCGAAAAGTTGTTCTCGCTTTTGTTTATTTCTTAACCCGCGAACATTAAAGGTACATATTTTTGTGTTCATTTGAATTTTGTTTTTGAGATCAAGCTGTATACCAATTTAACATACCGAAATGAAGGACAAAGGAGAGGTAAGGTAGAAGAAGATGGATACATGTAAACAGAATACAGTGCAAAAACACCTGAGGTTCAAAATAAACAAAGTAAAGGGTCGAGTGCAGATGCATTAGTTAAGTTATGGACGCTTGAGCCTGTGGTTATGTTTCGTCAAGACGTACATTTAAAATTAAAAATAATAAAGATTATAATTCAAATACACACACCAAGTTAACAGTTACACAGTCAGTGAAATTGACTCTGATGGGTACATACCATTTAACCGTTTAATTCAAGATTTAAAAAGGTGGGGATCGAGCGCTTTGCCATATTTTAACTTTCAGTAACTGAAAGTTAGCATACAGACAAGGTGACTAAGTGCATCATACTAAAAAAAAGAAAAACAGAGTATGTCTCAGCACGCTGGCCATTAGAAAAGACTTCGATGGTCTACGCCCATCACGGTTTTCAGATAAACCAACTTGCCGAGACCAGACTATATCTATCACATATATAAGGTTTGACAGAAAATACAAACTAACAAGAGCACACGTTCGATGTACAACAGTTGCATGCGCGTAGTAATATACAAACGCGTTACGTACTAGCGCGACATTATCACATGTTTGCTACAGAAGTTGACATGTATATAAACTACATATTATATTTGCTGCTAAGCTAAAAGTTTATGCATGTATAAAGAAACACATATAGTTTCATTGCTAATGCGTTAATATATGCTATCGTGTTTCCCAAATGTTATTTATAAAACATGTATTGTTATATAAGTCAACCTGAATAAACAATAGCTTTTTATATTTGCTACTAAGACAAAACGGTAATGCACGTAGGAAAATAAAAAAACAATACATGACAAAATAATACACATACAGTTCATCGCTACTATGTATCTATAAGCTAACGTGTTGCCCACATGTTATTTATTTATAGACGTTAACTGCTATACTCAATGTATTTTGATTGCTGCATATCTTACATTTGCATGTATTACATTAAGATATTACTCATCATATACACCTACACCTATATACAATCATATATATACACACCCATCACGCACGTACGCACGCAGGCACACACTTACGTACACGCACACACACATACACGTGCGCAAAGATATATCAATATTAGTTTTCATACCATATTTATTATACATTTATAACGATACTAAATAAATAATATTCTAAGGATTATTCATTAAATTCATATAATCTTTACGAAGAAACATGTCATTTGAGTTGTGAGCAAAGAACAAAGAGAAAGCCCAATCACTCTAAAATAGCAATTTATCGCCACAGACGCACGCACACATCGACACCCACATCCGTCTGAGTATACGACATCAGTCGCATGACGTTAGTTGCAGATCAGTTTGCATCATTTATTTAATAGATGAAGTATGTATCCTATATAACAACACAATGCATAAAGTGTTCAACCTGCCGATATTAGTAGTTTCATGCATTAAATATTCTACATCCACTAGAAAAATAATTTGATAAAATGTTATGGTATCCCGACGTCTGTGTCTGATGCAAAACTGTTCTAAATGAGTCATTGTATTTTCATTATAATCTGCGTATACCTTTCTCAGCGAGATACGGCGTCTTTTGTTAAATTGTCCGTCGATCGCGGATGCTTTTGTTCGATAATCAATGTTGTATTGCTGATTTTATGGTAGCTCGTGCGCGCATAGAAGTATAGTCACCAGCGAAAGTTAGCTTACCTAAAAAGTCCGAAACAACAAAATTAAAATAAAAAATCAACAACATAAACACACACAAAAAAAAAACACTATTTTTTTCCAGTATATGTTTATATATTTTTAATTAACCTTCCATTCTTGGCATTGATCTCAGCTCTCCAAAGCGCCCAGTGAAACATAGCGATTATTTTTCAACATATATATATGTATTTTGGGGGTTCTGCTGTATTTTTTTTTCTCACTCTGTTTCGCCTCAAATTACAGCAGAACGACCCAAAATACATATATAATAAATCACCATGAAATGATTTACTTGATTTATTAAAACTTCTTTAGAATAGGGTAGTGAAGATTGTAAGTTTAAATTTTTTTAATAGTTATCAAAATTACAAAAATAGTCTGTGCGTTTTTTCACAGACATATTAATAAACAGATAGGAAACTTCCTATCTTAACCAATGAAGTAACCAAAATATCATGTGGCACCTTAACTTTTCCTTCTATCTCCTCTCTCAAATATTCACTGATTTTGATGAGAATACATTCAAACGTTTCATAGTGAATAGCAAAATGGTATTATAATAATTTATGTTTATTTTAAAAGCAAGAAATTGTATAAAAAGATGTTTAAAGTTAAAAATGTCATCATTTTTCGCTTTTCTCTTAAAAATCAAGGTTTTGACATAGCCAAAGTTTCCGTCAAACCCCTTTTTTGCTCTAAATGTAATAGAAAGAAAAATACTATCATTGGAAAGAAAATTTAATTTGTGATGGTATTTGGCATGAATGAAACTTGTATCTATAAAACTCTTCATAATATGTGTGTTTAAAGTTGGGAAATAATTTGTGAAATTTTCGCACTGTGCCACGTGAAATTTAGGTAATTTTCGTAGTGTCCAATCTATTTGTTATTAGGTCTGTGGTTTTTTGTAATATAAATATAAAATGTTTTTTTTTAATACAAAACAAATTTGTCGATTTGTTATCAAATTTACACCCAAATCAACGAATAAACACGAATATAATAAAATATGATTTTTAACTAGAAAATCATATAGTTTGATTTTCCCGCATTAAATTTCTATACGGCTTTACTACTTCCCAGTATCTATGTTTTAATCTAACTATATGAGCACCACAACCAACACATATTTGATATTTTGCACTTGTACCTTTTCCACATTTTAGACACGGTAAAACTTTACTTTGCTTTAATCTGAATTTATGTAAACTGCAATAGTTTGAATCTTTTGTTGTTTTATTTTTACAAGGCTCGCGATATCCAACTTTGAGAAATTGGCAAATGTTTTCAATTTTCTTAGTGTTTTCCATTTTCTTTTTCTTGTTATAATAAATATATTTTTATATTAAGAAAAAAAAAAAGATATTACAAAAATGAATACCAAAGACGTGAAATACATTTTACAATTACACCGGGAAGGAATAATTAATAATGATCAGCTTAGAAAGGGGCTAGATGCTCTTAAAGAAGTTTCAAAGGAAACTCTAAAAGAGGTTAATTCTCAAACATTAGACATTTTACTCAAGAGACGACGTGCTAAAAAACAACGTAAACGAGAAAAACAGAAATATGATAAATTACAAGATAATGTTATAAATGAACAAAAGCAGAAATATGCTAAATGACGAGAAAATGTTATAAATTAACTAAAACAAGTTTTTCAAGATAGAAAATTAAAACTGGTTGACAAACCAATTTGTGGTTATTTTAAAGCATACGAAATATCTGCCGAGAAATACAAAGACCCTCAAAAACTATTTCGTGATAAGAAATCCATTATCACAAAACAAATAAGCAAAGAGATAGAGATGAATGGATTAAAGTTTCAATTAGGTCTCACTGTAAATCTATTCAAAGATGATGGTGCTACCAAAAAATACACCACAGCAGTATTACACAGCGAACAAAATGCAATCTTAAACTCTGAAAAAATAAATGAGTTTTACGATGAATCATCTGCAAATATACAAGAGAGCCTTGAAAGATTTACAAACACAGCATCAGGATTGGAGATTGATCACTGTGTTAAGTTTTATTTGAATATTGCAAAGTATGAACCATTAAAAGGTTCTTTATATATTCCTCTACCCAAAGCACTAGTTGACAAGAAAGCAATAATTAATGTTAAGAATGAAGATAATAAGTGCTTGGAAGTGGCATTGGTTTTTGCTTTGTGGCATGATAAAAATAATCCAAATAGGATATCTAGTTATAAGAAACACATGGGTAAGTTGATTATGGATGGTATTGACTTTCCCACTCCAATTTCTCAAATTCCCAAAGTAGAGAAACAAAACAACCTTGCTATCAACGTTTATGGATATATCATAACAGGAAAAATAAAAAAGGTAACTGTTTTTCCATATAAAATATCAGAACAACCAAAAGATATTGAGCGAATTAATCTGCTCTTAATATCTGAAGACATTGAGGTTGAAAAAGAATCAGAGAATGAAGATGATCCAAATAATGAAGAAGGAATCATAGATGACAACTATGACCCTGATAATTATCCCGACAAACCAACAAAAATAACAAAATATCACTATTGCTGGATTAAAAATCTGAATAGACTACTCTATGACCAAAACAAACATAAAGGTCAAACTTACTTCTGCGATCGTTGCCTTCACGGCTTTTCTGGGAAAGGACTACTTACCAAACACAAAGAAGACTGTGATGGTATCAACAAAAATTCTTGCAGAATAGAAATGCCACAAGAAGGTAAAAATCACATAAAATTTAAAAATCATCAAAATCAGATGCCTGTGCTTTATGCAATATATGCTGATTTTGAGAGTATAATCAAACCACATTCAATCAAATTTGGAAAGAAATCTGAAATTCAAAATGTACACGAAGCTTGTGGTTTTGGATACTAAGTTGTTAGATATGATGGCAAAGCTGAAGAATCTGTTATTTACAGAGGTGAAGATGTTGTTGAAAACTTTTTTAATCACTTGGAACGTGAGAAGAGAAAATTTAATAATATATTTAATAATATATTTGCTCACCCAAAACCATTAATCATGACGCAGCAAAATGAGGAAGATCATGAAAAAGCAACACAATGTTGGATATGTGAGAATAAAATAGAAAATGGTAATAATTTTATACGCAACGTTAAGTGTGAGACGTCACTTATTTTATGATGTTTTGTCGCTAAAGTGTGTCTGACGTCGTGGCGGTTCTATGTACATCTGAATTATTTTTTATTAATTTGATTGCAATATTATGTGATAAAAAGGATCTTAAACTCGTTCCCATTCCATATAAGATTTATGAAACTCGTTATGAATTATTTTTAATTTTAACTCGCCAAAAGGCTTGTTAGAATTAAAATAATTCATAACTCGTTTCATAAATCTTATATGAAATGGGAACTCGTTTAAGATCCTCTATGTATCAACGGGACTTAAAACCTCATTTCATTCATTCATAATTGCAATGAACACGTAAAATAATATGAAATGAGCAACACTATAATTATGTGAATAATTTTAGCAAATGTTTATATGTACAGTTTTGTATGTACAGCTCAGTAAATGTGCCAAGTCTCTGCCAGGAATCGAACCTGGATCTCTCTTCTTAAAAGAATAGCATGCTTCCTTACACTACAGAGATGCATCCCAACAACACAACTGAGTGTACAAAAACTGGTCAAAATTACAAGTAACTTGAAGAAACTAATATAATCCGCCAAATAACAGTAACATTACACTACAAAGCTGTTCACCAAAACTCTATCCAGGTGTTCAGGGCACAAAATAATGTATATATGCCAATTAAAAGTATAGGTTTATTCACAGGTTCTAAAAAAACCTGTGATTGAATAGGCATAAAATGAATTATGAGTTGGTCATTAAGTCGGACAACTGGCTCGTCTCCAGCTCCACCATTTTCCTCCAGCAGGAAGACCATCACAGGCCACCCGAGTGGTCCTGCCTTTGTGATTGGTTCAAAAGCTCACGAGTTTATGAAATTGTTATGTTATTTTATTATGTACCTTGCCGACTGCAGATTATTATTTGTGCACCTCTTTACATGGGAATATACATATCTCACAGCTAGTTGGGCTGGCGTGGCTCAGTGGATAGCGCAGTGGACTTGAAACCGGAGGGCGCCACTAAGTTTCATCGGTTCTTAGGCAAGAAACTTTCCCTTAGCGCGTCTGTCTGAAAGGGATGTAAACAGGGCGGTCTTGTCAATGTGTATCAACTCTATTCTCCGATCATCTATCCTAGAGCAGCTGCAAGTTAAACCAACACAGAAATCTAATCATTAGGCCAAAAATAAAAATAGATGGGTTTTCGGTGGCTATACCTACCCTAAAACGTTTTATGCAAAAATTCATTTTTTTCCTAATTTGTTCTGAACGAGGATTTATCACATAGCTTACATCACTAGAGGGCTGATGTGGCGCAGTCAGTAGCGCGGCGGATTTGTAACTGGAGGCCACCTGTTCAATCCTCCGTGATGCCACTGAGTTTCGTCAGTGTGTCCTTGGGCAAGACACTTTCCCTTAGCCTCGTCCGTCGGATGGGGATGTAAACCGGGTATCGGTCTATCCTCCGAGCACGTTAAAGAACCATAGAAATCTATTCGATAATAAGAGTAGGGCACGGTTCCCGGATTTCTATGTATCCCTCCACTCTCTCTGGGGCGGCTCTAAATAACCTATACTGTATTGATGAGCCGTTAAACAACATTCAATTTAATTCATGGAAGTGAAACATAACACCATTCTATATTTTCTGTATTCCACTGGGTATAACTATGCAAATTATTACCGAATTACATGGAAAAAGTGTAAAATATTTAGGTTAGTCATATGATTTGCCTGGAATGTCATACGATACATTCAGAGTTGAACATTTTTATTTCGTGTGAACAATACGACGCTAATAAACTATTAAACTAATTAGTAAAATGTATGTTAAACAATGGTCTTCTGGTTTAAAGTGTTCTATAATTTGTAACAGTAATGCATAATTCAACTGTGGCAGTCTTATATCGAGGTTAACTGACATCACAGAGAAACTTTCACGTTGTATCGTCAACTTGTATGTATTTTTTTGTGATAAATAGAACCTCACAATATCTTGCTAAACAAGAGGGCCAAGATGGCCCTAAAGCGATCACCTGAGTACTGGCACATTATCGAACTTTTTCGAAATCTTATGGTCATATACAATCTGTGCAAGTTTGGTTAAGATTGTTCAAGAAATGTGGGCTGTGTTGTGTATAACAATATTGATATTATAGACAGTTTGAGACATAACATTGATATAGACAGTTTAAGACACTGACAAAGTTTAGTAAAGATCAAATACAAAATGAAGGTGCTAGAGAGTAACACCTTGGGCAGAGCCAAATGTGACCCCAGGGCTACATGTAATATATGAGAGCTGTGTGCTTTGTGGTTTCAGAGAAGAAGGTTTTTTAAGTTTTCCCTATACAAGCCTATGTAAAACGTGACCCCTGGACGGGTAGTAAATGCAAAATATTAAACCTCTGGCTCGTGTAGTTCCGGAGGAGACGACTTTAATGTGTTTCCTATATAAGTCTATGTAAAACTGTGACCCACGGAGTGGGGTCAAATTTTACCCAAGGGTCACCATTTGAAAAACTTGGTAGATGACCATAATCTTATAGTAAATGCAAAATATTAAACCTCTGGCTCTTGCAGTTTCAGAGAAGATTATTTTTTTTCCTATATATATGTCTATATAAAACTGTGATCCCCGGGGCGCGGCCGAGTTTGACACGAGGGTCACCATTTGAATAAACTTGGTAGAGGACTATAAGCTTATAGCAAATGCAAAATATTAAACCTCAGGCTCTTGCAGTGTCAGAGAAGAAGATTTTTTTCACTTTTTCTCTATACAAGTCTATGTAAAACTGTGACCCCGGGGCGGGGCCAAATGTGACCCCAGGGTCACCATTTTATAGCAAATGCAAAATATTAAACCTCTGGCTCTTGCAGTTTCAGAGAAGATTTTTTAAGTTTTTCTCTATACATGTCTATGTAAAACATGTGACCCTTGGGGCGGGGCCAAATGAGACCCGAGGGTCACCATTTCAACAAACTTGGTAAAGGACCATAAGCTTATAGTAAATGCAAAATATCAAACCTCTGGCTCTTGTAGTTTCTGAGAAGATTTTTTTTCCCCCCTATATAAGTCTATGTAAAACTGTGTCCCCCGGGGCGGGGACAAATTTGACCCCAGGGTCACCATTAAAACAAACTAAGTAGAGGACCATAGGCTGATGCTACAAGTAATACATGAGAGCTCCGTGCCATGTGGTTCCAGAGAAGAGGATCTTTTCAGTTTTTCCGTATACAAGCCTATGTAAAATTGTGACCGCCGGGGCGGGGCCAAATGTGACACCTGGGTCACCATTTGAAAAAACTTGGTAGAGGACCATAAGCTTATAGCAAAATGCATAATATTAAACATCTGGCTCCAGCAGTTTCAGAGAAGAAGATTTTTTAAGTTTTTCCGTATACATGTCTATGTAAAACATGTGACACGGGGGTCACCATTTGAACAAAATCGGTAAAGTACCATAAGCTTATAGTAAATGCAAAATATCAAACCTCTGGCTCTTGTAGTTTCCGATTTAAGTCCATGTAAATCTGTGACCCCCGGGGCGGGGACAAATTTGACCCCAGGGTCACCATTTGAACAAACTAAGTAGAGGACCATAAGCTGATGCTACATGTAATACATGAGAGCTCCGTGACATGTGGTTCTAGAGAAGAATTTTTTAAAAAAAAAATCCCTATACAAGCCTATGTAAAATTGTGACCCAAGGGGTGGGGCCAAACGTGACCCCTGGGTCACCATTTGAACAAACTTGGTAGAGGACCATAACTTTATAGCAAATGCAAAATATTAAACCTCTGGCTCCTGCAGTTTCAGAGAAGAAGATTTTTTAAGTTTTTCCCTATACATGTCTATGTAAAACATGTGACCCCCGGGGCGGGGTCAAATATGACCCGAGGGTCACCATTTGAACAAACTCGGTAAAGGACCATAAGCTTATAGTAAATGCAAAATATCAAACCTCTATCTCTTGAAGTTTCCGAGAAGAAGATTTTTAAAAAAAAAAATCCTCTACAAGTCTATGTAAAACTGTGACCCCCGGGGTCACCATTTGAACAAACTTAGTAGAGGACCATAAACTGATGCTACGTACATGTAATACATGAGAGCTCTGTGCCTTGTGGTTTCAGAGAAGAAGATTTTTCCTATATATGTCTATATGAAAAATATGCAAAATCTCAATATACAAATTTTGGATCCCCGGGGAACAGCCATTTTTGACCCCGGGGAACAGTCATTTTTGACCCCGGGGACTTTATATGAACAAACTTGATAGACTGGGCGTTGGCGATCATTTTAAAAGAAAAAGTGTTGAAATCTGTCAAGCGGTTCTGGAGAAGAAGATTTTTTAAGGTTTCGACTATATATAGTAATTGTGGCCATCTTGGATGTCGCGCTGACCTAATTTTAACAAATTTAAAAAGCATTCATCTAAGAATCATCCATGTGAAGTTTGGGCAAAATTAGCCAAGCGGTTTCTGAGGAGAAGTTGTTTGAAGAAAAGTTAACGACGGACGGACGACGACGGACGGACGGACGACGGACGCAGAGTGATCCCAATAGATCACCTTGAGCCTTCGGCTCAGGTGATCTAAAAAGTAATAAAACTGCCAATCGACCTACCCTATTTTTTTAGAGCATGCAATAGGAAACACATCTATTTTTATTTTTGGCCTTAGTATGAGTAGGGCAGGTTCCCAGATTCCTATGTATCATTTCTCTCTCTCGCTCTCTCTTTCTCTATGGGGCAGCTCTAAATAGCATATACTGCAATGTGTTCAGGGCTCCAGAAATTGGATAGCCCGACGCCCGGGGCTAGTCAAAATTGAAGTCGGGCTTGTAACAAATTCCATGCAGTTAGCCCGTCGGGCTAGTCAAAAAAAACATGTGACCCTTGGGGCGGGGTCAAATATGACCCATGGGTTACCATTTGAACAAACTTGGTAAAGGACCATATACTTATAGCAAATGCAAAATATTAAACCTCTGGCTCTTGCAGTTCCAGAGAAGAAGATTTTTTTCAGTTTTTCCCTATACAAGCATTTATGTAAAACTGTGACCCCCGGGGCGGGGCCAGATGTGACTCCAGGGTCCCAATTTGAACAAATTGGTAAAGGACCATAAGCTTATAGCAACAGCAAAATATAAAACCTCTGGCTCTTGCAGTTTCAGAGAAGGAGATTTTTTAAGTTTTTCCCTATACATGGCTATGTAAAACATGTGACCCTTGGGGCGGGGCCAAATGTGACACCAGGGTCACCATTTGAACAAACTTGGTAAAGGACCATAAGCTTTTAGCAAATGCAAAATATTAAACCTCTGGCTCTTGCAGTTCCAGAGAAGATTTTTTTTCCCAGTTTTTCCCTATACAAGCATTTATGTAAAACTGTGAATCCCCGGGGCGGGGCCAGATGTGACCCCAGGGTCCCCATTTGAACAAAATAGGTAAAGGACCATAAGCTTATAGCAACAGCAAAATATTAAACCTCTGGCTCTTGCAGTTTCAGAGAAGAAGATTTTTTAAGTTTTTCCCTATACATGTCTATGTAAAACATGTGACCCTTGGGGCGGGACCAAATGTTACCCCAGGGTCACTATTTGAACAAACTTGGTAAAGGACCATAAGCTTATAATAAATGTAACATATCAAACCTCTGACTCTTGTAGTTGGCCAGAAGATTTTTTAAAAAAAGATCCTATATAAGTCTATGTAAAACTGTGACCCTCGGGGCGGGGACAAATTTGACCCCTGGGTCACCATTTGAACAAACTTAGTAGAGGACCATAAGCTGATGCTACACGTATTAAATGAGAGCTCTGTGCCATGTGGTTCCAGAGAAGAAGATTTTTTTCAGTTTTTCCCTATACCAGCCTATGTAAAACTGTGACCCCCGGGGTGGGGCCAAATGTGACCCCTGGGTCACCATTTGAACAAACTTGATAGAGGACCACAAGCTTATAGCAAATGCAAAATATTAAACCTCTGGCTCTTGCAGTTTCAGAGAAGAAGATTTTTTAAGTTTTTCCCTATACATGTCTATGTAAAACATGTGACCCTTGGGGCGGGGCCAAAAGTGACCCGAGGGGTCACTTTTGAACAACTTGGTAAAGGACCATAAGCTTATAATAAATACAAAATATCAAACCTCTGGCTCTTGTAGTTTCCGAGAAGAAGATTTTTAAAAAAAAAAATCCTATATAAGTCTATGTAAAACTGTGACCCCCGGGGCGGGGACAAATTTGACCCCAGGGTCACCATTTGAACAAACTAAGTAGAGGACCATAAGCTGATGCTACATGTAATACATGAGAGCTCTGTGCCTTGTGGTTTCAGAGAAGAAGATTTTTTAAAGTTTTTTCCTATATGTCTATATGAAAAACATGCAAAACCTCAATATACAAATTTTGGACCCCCGGGGCACGGCCATTTTTGACCCCGGGGACTTTATTTGAACAAACTTGATAGTCTAGGCGTTGGCGATCATTTTAAAAGATAAACTGTTGAAATATGTCCAGCGGTTCTGGAGAAGAAGATTTTTTAAGGTTTCAACTATATAGGGTAATTGCAGCCATCTTGGATACAGCGTTGACCTAATTTTAACAAATCTAAAAAGCATTCATCTAAGGATCATCCATGTGAAGTTTGGTCAAAATTAGCCAAGCGGTTTCTGAGGAGAAGTCGTTTGAAGAAAAGTTAACGGACGACAGACAGACGACATACGACGGACGACGGACAACACAGCATCCCATAAGCTCTGCTGGCCCTTGGCCAGTAGAGCTAAAAATCTGTCCTAAATTGTTCCATCTTACCATTGCTACGCTTTCACCCATGACTATTGTCAACGCAACTTAAGCGTGCATCAATTGATAATCAAATCAAAAGATAAGAATTACTGAATTTTTAGTATTTAATGAATTATAATGAGTATCTGAATCCGTTAAATCAGAATCAGCTTTAGCATAATGAGATGTTGTCAGATGGGTATAAGTAATAGATAGAGTCAGGTCTCAGTGAGCTGGTTCATTTAAATAAATTTTAATAAAACGAGATATGTAAAAGTATTGCCAAACAAGATAAATGATAACTGACAAAGACAAAAACAAACATTATTTTTAAGGCAAGTGAAAAAACAGGGCTTGTGACAAAAAACCTCAGGGCTAGTGAAACAAGAGGTCAATGACCTTGAAGCTCTACTGGTAGATTTTTGATAGCTAGGTCAACATTCCTGTGAAGTTTGATGAAAATCCATCGAGTAGTTTCATAGGAGTAGTCGCTACAAGTTTTCATTATATAACTCTATGTAAACAAAGATGGCCGCTGGCGACCATGTTTAATGTCAAATCAAAACGATTTTTGAGAAGGATCAACATCATGTCATACTGATCATTTTAGAAAAAGTCCCATATCAATATCACTTATAGTTTTCAAGAAGTACTCGCTACAAACTTGTATTTTGAAAATCTTTTTTTAGCCATGGCTGCCATCTTGAATTTCCGGCCAACCTGAAATTTTGCTAGGATCAATAAGACATCAAGAGCAACATTCCTGTAAAGTTTCATGAAAATCTGTCAAGTAGTTACAGAGGAGTAGTTGTTACAAATTTTTACTATATAACTATGTAAACAAAGATGGCCGCTGACAGCCATGTTTAACATCGAATCAAAACGATTTTCGACAAGGACCAACATCATGACATGCTGATCATTTAAGAAAAAGTCCCATATCAATATCACTTATAGTTTTCAAAAAGTAGTCGCTACAAACTTGTTTTTTGAAAATCTACTTTTAGCCGTGGCGGCCATCATGAATTTCCGGCCGACCTGAAATTTTGCTAGGATCAATAAGACATCAAGAGCAACATTCGTGTGAAGTTTCATGAAAATCCATCAAGTAGTTTTAGAGAAGTAGTCGCTACAAGTTTTCATTATATAACTCTATGTAAACAAAGATGGCCGCTGGCACCCATGTTTAACGTCGAATCAAATAATTTTCGACAAGGATCAACATCATGTCATACTGATCATTTTAGGAAAAGTTGCATATCAATATCACTTACAGTTTTCAAGAAGTAGTCACTACAAATTTATTTATTTTAAATCTATTTTTAGCCGTGGCGGCCATCTTGAATTTTCGGCCAGCCTGAAATTTTTCTAGGATCAACTAGACATCAAGTGCAACATTACTGTGAAGTTTCATGAACATCTGTTTAGTAGTTTCAGAGGAGTAGTCGCTACAAATTTTTACTATACAAACTCTATGTAAACAAAGATGGCCACTGGCGCCCATGTTTAATGTCGAATCAAAATAATTTACGACAAGGATCAACATCATGTCATGCTGATTGTTTTAGAAAAAGTCCCATATCAATATCACTTACAGTTTTCAAGAAGTAGTCACTACAAATTATTTTTTTTTAAATCTATTTTTAGCCGTGGCGGCCATCTTGAATTTTCGGCCAGCCTGAAATTTTTCTAGGATCAACTAGACATCAAGTGCAACATTACTGTGAAGTTTCATGAACATCTGTCTAGTAGTTTCAGAGGAGTAGTCGCTACTAGTTTTTACTATATAACTCTATGTAAACAAAAATGGCCACTGGCAGCCATGTTTAACGTCAAATCAAAATAATGTTCGACTAGGATCAACATCATGTCATGCTGATCATTTTAGAAAAAGTCCCATATAATTATCACTTATAGTTTTCAAGAAGTAGGCGCTACAAATTTATCTTTTAAAATTCTATTTTTAGCTGTGGCGGCCATCTTGAATTTCTGGCCGATCTGAAATTTTGTGAGGATCAATAAGACATCAAGAGCAACATTCCTGTAAAATTTCATAACAATCCGCTAAGTAGTTTCAGAGGAGTAGTCGCTACAAGTTTTTACTATATAGCTCCACGTAAACAAAGATGGCCACTGGCAGCCATGTTTAACGTTGAATCAAAACGATTTTTGACAAGGATCAACATCATGTCATGCTGATCATTTTAGAAAAAGTCCCATATCAATATCACTTATAGTTTTCAAGAAGTAGTCGCTACAAACTTGTATTTTAAAACTCTATTATTAGGTTTGGCGGCCATCTTGGATTTCATATCAACATGAATTTTTGCTAGGATCAACTAGACTTTATGGGCAACATTTCTGTAAAGTTTCATGAATATCCATCCAGTAGTTTCAGAGTAGTGGTCGCTACTAATAAGAGTTTACGGACAGACGGACTTGGTAAAGGAACATAAGCTTATAGTAAATGCAAAATATCAAATCTCTGGCTGTTGTAGTTTCCGAGAAGAAGATTTAAAAAAAAAAAAATGCTGTCTATGTAAAACTGTGACCCCCGGGGCGGGGACAAATTTGACCCCAGGGTCACCATTTGAACAAACTTAGTAGAGGACCATAAGCTGATGCTACATGTAATACATGAGAGCTCTGTGCCTTGTGGTTTCAGAGAAGATTTTTTAAAGTTTTTTCCTATATCTATACATGTATGAAAAACATTCAAAACCTCAATATACAAACTTTGGACCCCAAGGCACGGCCATTTTTGACCCCGGGGACTTTATTTGAACAAAGTTGATAGTCTAGGCGTTGGCGATCATTTTAAAAGAAAAAAATGTTGAAATCTATCCAGCGGTTCTGGAGAAGAAGATTTTTAAGGTTTCAACCATATATGGTAATGGCAGCCATATTGGATGTAGCGCTGACCTAATTTTAACAAATCTAAAAAGCATTCATCTAAGGATCATCCATGTGAAGTTTGGTCAAAATTAGCCAAGCGGTTTCTGAGGAGAAGTCGTTTGAAGAGAAGTTAACAGACGACAGACAGACGACAGACAACACACCATCCCATAATTGGCCAGTAGAGCTAAAAACACTGGTGTGGTGTATGAATACCAGGGGCGTAGCTAGGGACTTTAGAATGTGTATGCAAACAGTCTAGGTGGGTATGCTCCCCTGGAAATCTTTTTTTCTGGACCATAATATGTGGTGCAATCTGGAGGCATTTAGCAACAAAATGAAATTTTGTCTCTGAAATTTATATTTATTTTTTTCTAGAGCTAAATGAAGAAGTTACCCGAACCCCACCACCTTATTGCATTTTTGGGCTTTTTAATTTTTTCAGTATTTGGGACAATGTGTACGAAACGGCATACTTTGTGTACAGACTACTACGATGGCCCATTTGGCTCACATTTACTTCACCTTCCGCATTCCGAATTCCGCAGTAATATTTGCCAGCGCTATATATCACCAGTGGTCCCCGTGTGGTTGCCGGGGTAGAATACAACCACTGCAAACACACCGTCACATGCAGAGGGGTAGGACCACCAGCCCCCCCCCCCCCCCACCCCATTCATATTCATTTTGTCATTTTTTGTTCATGCTCATTAAAGGTCTTCATCATGACCCCTGCATTGTTTCAGGTGCCATCTCGCTCACATCACTAAGAGCAGTGGCAGAAAAACAATAAACATGGTTCCAACGTAAATAGAGTGTCTACAATAGAATTTGCAGCAACTCTTTAGTTCAGAATGAGAAGGTCCTAGGCCCATTCTCCATATTTTATCTCGATGTACATGGAGGATGAGCCTGGCATGTCCATGCCTGTTAGGCGCCATATAACCTTTCATGTGTTTGTCAATATATCACTAGTGGATCCAGGATGATGTATAAACTCAGAGTGGATCACTAGCGGATCCAGAGGGAAGCCCATGTGGGCTGGACTGACTGAGATTTTCTAAATTATATAAGATATATTATATTAAGCCCCCACCCCCTACACACCACCACCACAGCTGTGAAAAGTCGCAACTGTTTGGTTTTTATTGTTAAAACATTTGGTCTAAGTTAGACTCTCTCCCCACGCCTCAAGGTAAAATACTGGATCCTCGTATGTTGATCTATCAAACTCGAGTTAAAAAATGTTTTGCTTTTTTAATTATGTTATTTTTAAGTTTCAGGTATTTATTAAAGCTTATTCGCACCACTTAGATTTTAAGAGAAGGTAATGGCTTCGCCTCAGAGAGAATGAAAAAACAAAAAGCAAAAAAATAAGCTTTTTTTTCATATAGGCACTAATAATAAACAAGAGTATTTTTGAAAAGCTTATATTTTATATTGAAGTTTATAGTACGAGTATATACAAAGGAAAAGCAGATACTCAAGTAGTGTATATTTATAGGGTATAATAGTATATACGTTTATGGTGTATTTATACAAAGTATACACGGATATTCAGGTTATAGGGAATTTAACTTAATGTTATGGGGTTTACATAAGTAGTAAAAATACAACAATCGTGGTCACTGGCAATATCCATACACTTTTATACATACACTTTTATATTACATGGTTATTTAATATATAATATGAGAAGTAATTGCATCTTTAACAGTAACACTGAGATTTCACAACACACATACATACAAGTGCACGCATAAATTATTATTATTATTATTAATAATACTAATAGTATTATTATTATTATTATTATTATTATTATAATTATTATTATTATTATCTTACTACCTACTTCTAAATGTGATCTTTAAATGGTTTGACGAAAAAAGGAAACTGTAAACAATATTTAAAAAATCACAGTGCTGAAGGAACTGATGGGCTGTGCTTTTTGTAAGTGTTGGAATGGATGGGGAATGGAAGTGCTGGAACATAGTTTGTAGCATTAAGTTGGTATAGGTAAACTGGTGTGGGAGAACAATTGAAGCATGGATAGATAAAAAGAACAAAGCAGAGCGTAAAAACTTTTATCAAACAATAGAATTCCTTCCGGCTAACAGAATGTGCAGATTTTGAACATATCGACGCGCCATGATACCCACGAGGCGGGATCCCGAAGAATGACGGGATTGGCCGAGCGTTCACGATTGAAATAATCGGTCTGGCTTGTACGGAAAGATCCGAGTAGTTACGTTCTGATTTCCGAGAGTATACGGACATTTACTCTTTTCTTGCGTATTAATACATATTTTACTTAGGAGAATATTTGTAAGTTACACAGTAAGCGAACACACAAGGAGAATATTTGTTAATTACACAGTAAGCGAACATATACTCGGTCTTCGGCTTGTACGGAAAGATCCGAGTAGTTACGTTCTGATTTCCGAGAGTATACGGACATATACTCTTTTCTTGCGTATTAATACATAAACAATCTAAGGGTACTTGTTAGGAGAATATTTGTTAATTACACAGTAAGCGAACACTCAAGGACAATATTTGTAAATTACACAGTAAGCGAACACACATCATCATTTTCTGTCAGAGATAACATAATATCGGCATGCACGAGAGACTACTTCTTATAGTGTAGTGTTGCATAGTGCTGTTAGGTTTGTCACATTCCTAACATTCCATTGAAAAAAAAACTTATACCTCTGACGGTGCTAAAGGACCGCCAAAAAGGAAACTCAAATTCTTTATGTGACCCTTTTACTAAAAAATCAATTTTACATAAAAATGTCAGAATCAGATTTGAAAAGAAGGGTACCTGCATTGAGCTTATTATTTTAAAAGTTCTATGGTATCAAGGTATGCACATATTGTGTATCATGTATTTGTTAGAAACTGGCATAAGATTCAATGAGTGACAATAATGTACAACAGACTCATCAGACTAAACATTAATGAATTTTATAACCTTCAAGTAATGGAAACTGCATTTAAGGAGATTAGGGGTGATGAATTCTAAAGATCATAAGGAAATTGTCAACATTTTTGCATTATTCTGAAATATCCTTTTATTGGTGATAAATATAATTATTTTTTTCAATTATTTTTATTATATGTACCTAAAGTCATCACAACTATAAAATAAGTATCATATTTTAGCAGAGATGCATTCTGTTTTATAGATTGGACACTACCGTGATAGCATAGAACCCTTGATATCATAGGCATCCAGTATATAAAGAACAAAAGTCGGAACTAGCTAGATATATTTATTAGTTTCTAAAAAGTTATTAATTGTACGTAAGAATAAGACTCCGAAAAATTGACTCCAAAATATCAGGACCCGTTTATATTACACGTCTATCTACAGTCCCTGAAAATATTCACTCCAAATTTGACTCCAAGGTCGCTCCAAAATGTGACTCCAATTATTCACTCCACTCCAAGACTACACTCTATATTAATTATACTACTGTATGCCTTGAGCGTGTTCCATACGGGAATGTCTATCGGCACGACCGTCGTGCCGATTATATTCCTTATCGGCACGACGGTCGTGCGAATAATATTCCTTATCCGCACGACCGTCGTGCCGATTATTATGGCTCCCCCACACAAACACACCAAAAAGTGGGGGTAGGGGAGCCATATTGTTTTTGTGCTTTATGTCTGTCTGTCTGTAGGTCTGCGTGTCTGCGTCACAAACGATGTCCGATCAATAACTAGAGAATGGTTGGACCTAGGGTCCTCAAACTTGGAAGGATGGTTGGTCATGACCAGTAGATGACCCCTATTGATTTTGGGGTCACTAGGTCAAAGGTCAAGATCGCGGTGACATTGACTATCAAAACGATGTCCGATCAATAACTAGAGAATGGTTGGACATAGGGTCCTCAAACTTGGAAGGATGGTTGGTCATGACCAGTAGATGATCCCTATTGATTTTGGGGTCACTAGGTCAAAGTTTAAGGTCGCGGTGACCGTGACTATCAAAACAATGTCCGATCAATAACTAAACAATGGTTGGACCTAGGTTCCTCAGATTTGGAAGGATGGTTGGTCATGATCAATTGATGACCCCTATTGATTTTGGGGTCACTAGGTCAAAGGTCAAGGTCGCGGTGACCTTGACTATCAAAACGATCCCCGATCAATAACTAGATAATGTCCGATCGATAAGTAGAGAATGGTTTGACCTTGGGTCGTCCAACTTGGAAGGATGGTTGGTCATGACCAGTAGATATTAGGCCAAACAAAATAATATGTGTGGTTCAGGTAACACTGGCCAAAAAAATAGGGTAGGTAGGTAGGTTTTTTTTTCTCTCTAATGAATTCAATTCTGATAATGAATTTAATATGTTAAATTACTATATCTTGAGTTCGATTTTATTTTTATTTTTTTATTTATTATTTTCATTTTTTTTATTTTTTTTTATTTATTTTTTTTATTTATTATTTTAATATTATTTATTTTATTTTTTTTTTTATTTTTTTTTTAAATTATTATTTTTTTTTTTTTTTTTTTTTTTTTAAATTTTTGCATAAAAAGTTTGAGGGTCGGCCCCTTAAAATAGGATCGGTCGGGTTACCTGAACCATACATATTTTTTATGTGACCTTACTGATACAGATAGTAGATCTGAGATCAATAGAGAATGGTTGGACCTAGAGTCGTCAATTGTGTCTGTTCGGGCGAGTGGGGGAGCCATACGTTTTTGTCCCATGGACAATAACAGTTTCTAGTTTGCTTTATCCGCACGACCGTCCGTGCCTATTATCGCACGACCGTCGTGCCGATAAGGAATATAATCGGCACGACGGTCGTGCCGATAGACATTCCCTTATGGCAAACGCTCAAGGCATACAGTAGTATAATTATATAGAGTTGAGTCTGGAGTGGAGTGAATAATTGGAGTCACATTTTGGATCGACCTTGGAGTCAAATTTGGCACGACCGTCGTGCCGATTATATTCCTTATCGGCACAACGGTAATATTCCTTATCCGCACGACCGTCGTGCCGATTATTTGCTTTATCCACACGACCGTCGTGCCTATAATTTCCTAATCGGCACGACGGTCGTGCGAATAATATTCTTTATCCGCACGACCGTCGCGCCAGTGTATCGATATGTGTTGCATTTCATGTAATATTATGTTTACGTGGGATTTAGACCAATAAAATAAATTTGATTTGATTTGATTTGCATTAAGTTATATAAACCACTCGATTTTGGAACTATTTCAAACATTGTTTGTTCTTATCAACTACCTCAAAATACTTTTAATGTTTGCCCTAATTTGAAGGTTTCACGTCTTGCCAATAAATAGAGGGTATATGTTGGTTAATAGTGAATATAATATAGGCGAATTTATCTAGAAGTGAGTTTTCCGTATCTGGTATGGTACGACGGCAGTGACCAATACTGGTATCTTAGCCGCGGGTGGTGCGCTTAGTCAAGCAGTTTACAATTTTGGACAACTGAATTTAAAGCTGTATCTGCGCGGACGACACTTTCTTGCATACCGGACAAGGATATCCGTCATTTTACCGGGGCTAGATATTTCCATCTCACCCTAGGGTCAAGATAAAATTTACGCGCGCCAACATCCGGTATGCTGGAAAACATGTAAAACATTATAATTAGTAGCTGGCGGCGTCAACGCACAACATGTCTCTGATATGCAAGAAAAATAATCTATGATGGGTATTCGGTTCAGATAGGGAATTCCAACCCTCGGTATAAGTGTTTTAATCGGAACCTCGGCAGAGCCTCTGTTCCAATAAAAACACGTATACCTCGGGTTGGAATTCCCTATCTTCACCGGATACCCATGAAAGATTATTATAATCCTCCACCTGGTTCCACTCACTAACGTTTCTCACGAAGAATGGATTTGTATAAAAAATCAAGATTGCCATGTGTCCCTTTAAAACCGCTATCCCGCCAACAACAGGGAACTTTTACAACAAATGTACTTCGATTCTAAGCCTACTAACATATGTTGCGAATCTGAACTATGTAACTACATTATCAACCAGTCAGGCAAACCACCATCCTATTGTCCGTCGAACTCTAAATACTCAATTACAGATATTTAACTTTCCATGAAAACATTTTGACATATTCTCGAATATATGCATTATTTTATAACCTCAACACATGGATAGAGTTTGGAAGAACGGTAGGCGGAATCGCCAAATGTACAATGTAAGAATTCCCATAAGAAAACATTTTCCGTGGTATTTGTTACTTACTAGTCTAGTGACTTTTCTTGTATTTAATTTTGCATGATTAACAGTGCTAAGTTTCGTGTGTATGACATAATCATGCCAAACTAATGCTAAATCATGCCAAACTAATTAGCATATGCACGCTTTACCATTTTACAGCATTATTTGTTGTAAATTAATAAATGAATAAACAACCCCTTTCTTACAATACGAGCTTTCAGCAAGACACTTATTAAAGTAGCTACCCGCCAACAACGACCAAATTTAACACCAAATGTACATCATTTGTAAACCTACTGACAACGAGGTGTATAATATAACTTACATATTTTGAGAATCCTACTGTTCACACGTAGCTTGTGTTTTTATTAGTTTTGCCATATTTTCACCTAAATATCTATTTCCCGATAATATATGTGTAAAATGAAACTATTTGAAACAGAAGACAGAATCAAGTAGGATGATAGGGGATTGATTGGGGTGATGAACGGCAATTTGGCAAACCTGACTCTTTATATCGTCACAGTTCATATAGATGTCAGCAAGTTCCATCAACGCACGCGCGCGCACACACACACCCGCACACACACCCGCACACACACATACGCACACCCTTTCGATCTTATAATGTTTTTATTATCGGTGCATAGAATTACCGGAATCCACCTATTTACCGGAATCTACCGGAATCTACCTGAATTACCGGAATCCACCATAGAATCACCGGAATCGACTTTTTAAATACCGATTTACACCTGTGTCTGAACGAAGAGAATTGTCTGTGACCATGCTACAATTACATTTAACAGTGATTTATGCCTCTGCATTAAAAAAAAAGAAGCAATAAGTGACATATCTTAAAACATTTATAGCGGAAAATAAGTGACATGATGATGTAATATACAAAGCATGCAGATGCATACGGCCGTACTTATAACACGTGCTGTAATAACAACGGCTCGTGCTAAACGCGACAAGATTTAATACACAGTTTCTCAATTTGTAAGATTTTCAGGTGTCCCTTTAATAAATCAGTATTTACATTAATAATAAAACAATAGCTTATGCATTTAGTTTAATACTAATAACATCAATTCCCAGTGTAATGGTAAGAATATTTACTTCTGTCAGGCTGCTAGTTCCAAAAGCTTCCTGCAATTGAAGACAGCAGTTGTGAGGGAGTCCATGTTTAAAGCCGTGTTTAGTGTCACCGCAGCAACATCGGAATACCCGGATGTTGATGCTGTTGCAGCGGAGGGAGGTTATGTATTGTTTTGTTCACGATTGCATGGGTAATCCCAGAAGAACGACTGGGGACGGGGATTGTTTATTTAATGCGGTCTCGATCCAGTTGTGTGGTAATGAGTCCATGGCTTCAAGTTTACGTTATCACACATGTTTAAATTTGGTAAAAAATATGGAAGTTTATATGACGCGCCCGTTGCGGCGTAGACTTCAAATACTTTCACCAAGTTATGAGGCAGCATGCTTTGACTCTGCCATTTTTTTTCGCGTTTTCGTCCTCATGGACAATAAAATGAAAAACAAATACGATGAAGTGACTAGACCTACGGGACTATATACGCGTATACGTGACAAAAAGAAAAATGACAAATTGAAAGACAGACAAGTGACCGGACCAACAGAGAATGTTGCCGACCAAATGGTTATATTAGAAAACATGGTCACTGAAAATCACACATTTGTCAGGTCAATTATAAGAAATAATGCAAAAACGCCGTGTGTAATAATGTACACAGACGAACAGATAACAGACTTAAAAAAACTGTGTTGTACTAGTCAAACAATATCGGGTGTTGACAAGACGTTTAACCTGTGCGATATGCACGTAACTGTTACTTGTTACAAACAGTTGACAGTGACCAGACAGAGAACACATGAGGCTCCCATTTTTATTGGCTCTATATATACTTACATGACACGGCTTCGAGTCATACTGCCACTTTTTTATCATTTGAAAATAAAATCTTTCGATAATTAATGTCACAAAAACACATATTCATTAATATATTACTTAATTAACTATACATTTACAATTAACTATACATTTACGCCAGTTTAGATCATAAATAGCGGATTCCGGTATTTAAAAAGTCGATTCCGGTAATTCTATGGTGGATTCCGGTAATTCAGGTAGATTCCGGTAGATTCCGGTAAATAGGTGGATTCCGGTAATTCTATGCACCCATTTATTATGTATACATATGAATTCCATATGCCATAATGACTTGTATGTTCTATACATACTGTATAAGTTATTTACTTGTATACCATTTGAGATATATCCTTATACGGACCTTTGGGAACATACCGTTCAGGGGTTCTTCTTTTTCATTCAAAAACACAATTTACCCATAATTTTAACAATACAACAGTTCACTAAGTATTATATTTGTTTTGTATACATTACGAATTTGTAACTTGGAAACTCTCAACACTTTACGTTTCTGTTTACAGTCGTGCCGATAAAGAACAATACTACAGTCGTGCCGATTATTTTCTTTATTCCTACGACCGTCGTGCGGATAAAGAAAATAATCGGCACGACGGTCGTGCGGATAAAGAAAATAATTGGCACGACGGTCGTGCGGATAAAGAAAATAATCGGCACGACGGTCGTGCGGATAGCCTCGTTCTTGTCATACACTAATAGGAAGTGACCGGTATTTTCAGTGAACATTTAGGTAAGCATCTTAGATTAAATTATACTGGCTACCTATGATATCAAGGGTTCTATGGTATCACGGTAGTGCCCAATCTGTAACACAGTATGCATCTCTGCTAAAAATAGGATAACTATTTTATAGATGTGATGACTTTAGGCCTACTGGTTAGCGGCCAGTTTCCGTCCAAGCCCAGTTTCCGTCATTCTCATTTAAAAACCGTTTTTACACTGAAATTTACTAGATGTCACTTATTGTCAGCAGGGATCACCCTAGGATTGAATTTCAATGAGACAAATGTCCCATTTGATTGATTTTAATGAGACATTCACCATTTGAGTGGGGGGGGGGGGGGGGGGGGGGGGCAGAACATTTTTGAAAGTTAGATGTGATTTCCTGCATTCTGGCTCATTCCCCCACACACAAATTTTTTGACAAAAAATAATACAGTGCTTTGGGGTGTATAGAATCATTGGTAGTAAAGAATCATTTCCTGTTTAAATTCAATTTTCTCAGCTCATATATTTTAGATTATTTTAAAACTTTCCAGGCTTGAAGATACATCATATAAGCGTACATTTATTCAACGGTGAAATTATTTGGGACATTTTTCCATGCAAAATATATCACTACGTGCAACACCTCTCAGAAAAAATGATTCTATACTACCTGAATGAAGTGTGTCTTTGAAACGAAAAATTCATACTGTCACAATAAAATCAGAAATAAATATTTGCTGTTTAACAAATGTTAGGGACAAAAGTCAAAATGCAATCATCATTTAAGATAACTTGTTGAAGTTTGGCAATTTTAAGGATAAAATGAAATTATGTAAATTTTGGTGAAAAAACGCCTATTTAAAAAATCACAGTTTCAGGACAATAATTTTAGAAATTTTGCTATCATACAACTAAAAGAGTAAATCTAAATCAGAAATTAAATAAAAAAATTATTTTCATTTTAAAATTAGATGTTTAACCCAAGTGATTCTATAAAACACTGTACAGAGAAAGAGAGAGAGAGACAGACAGACAAAATGTCTCCCTAGTATGGGGGGAGTGTCATTTCACACCCAACATTTGCGATCACGGTTAATATAATATTTACCTCAGATTTTAAAAAGGGCAGGGTGTTCCCTGAAAAAAAGGGCATTTTTAAGGCGCTGAATTATGTAAAAAGGGCATTTTCAAGTGCGCAAAATCTTCAAAATAAAACAAACAAAAACGTCAATTTTATTGATGCAAAGGAAATAAAATATAAAGTTGTTATAATATGAGAAGCAGCGACACTGCGAGTGGGGGTAGGTGTGGGAGGGGGCCTCCCCAAGAAAATTTTGAAATTTAGGAGTCAAATAATGCGTTCTCAAGCTATATTTCAGCGTTAATATGGCATTTTGTTTGACACTAGCCCACATCCCCCTCAGCCTTCAGTTTTTATTGCATATTTGGAACTTTTGGAACTTTTATTTTTTCACTTTTGCTGACGAATTGTACGCATTGGCGTACGTGCGTATGCCCACACTAGCCCACATCCCCCTCAGCCTTCAGTTTTTATTGCATATTTGGAACTTTTGGAACTTTTATTTTTTCACTTTTGCTGACGAATTGTACGCATTGGCGTACGTGCGTATGCCTGGATACGCGTCTGCTGGTTGTGTACCAGTTATCGTCATACACCAGATTTCGTCATTATCAATAAAATGCTTGATGTTGTGTTTATTTTTCGACCCCACTTTACAAATCACTACACACTATCATCAGACGATTGGAGAGGAAAAAATAGTTTAGAAATGTTAACATACACTCTCTTTCTTCCTTTACTGTCACTGATCAATTCTGATCATCACGACAGGGTGGTGGCATATATGCAGCCAGAAACTGTATATTTATTAAAAGTTAAGTACAGTGTCTAAAGATGAATTGTAGAATTAAAAACAAATGACTACTGACCTTAACATTAAAACTAATTACAAATATGATGCGAGAGTTGTGTGTATAGTCAACTCTCATTTTATAAGTCTAATTAAGTTTAGACTAAAAAGAATCTACTGTAGTCATGGAAACAGTAGATTCTGGAAGAGCATTCCAAAGTGGTATTACTCTTGGAAAAAATGAAAACTTTAAAAGATCAGTTGAGGCAGTCAGTCGATCGTATTGTTGTAGATGGGATGTTCTTTTTGAGTATCTAGTCGCTTTATTAGTCATAAGATAACGGTCTCTGTCAATGTCAACTAGTCCATTATGTATTTTGTAAAAGAATGTTAAACATGAGTTGGTAAGTCTTTGCTCTAAGGTTGACCACTGTAAATCGTCATGCATGTCCCCAACATGACTGGTATTATGCCATCTCCTGCATGTCCATCTAGCTGCTGTTCTTTGTACCATCTCAATTTTATGTTTGTTAACCTGGGTATGGGGATTCCAAACTGTGGAGGCATATTCAAGTTGAGGACGAACTAAAGTCTGGTAAGCATTTACCTTAGTTTCCCTGGGGGCGAGTGACGAGACACAAATTAAAAGAAATATTATATAAACAGTAAAAAAATATTTCCACACATAATAAACATGTATTATAATAATGGGGTATGACTGTACTGTCATAGACAAGCACCAATTAATAGATTATTATGAAAAATAAAATAATTAAAACACTACAGAAATTAAAACAACTATTTGTACCAAATGTTTGCAAAAATCATAATACAGTCGATTTCAGTTATTTGCATAGCCCATTTGTCAAGAAAATATATGCGATTAACCGGAGTATTCGAATAACCGAAACTGAACATTTTGTACATGTAGCAGTGCACGTTTCTACTTTCGTTTTACTGTTCTGTTAGTACTTACATAGAAACTCCATAAAAGCGAGTTAATACTATGTAAGATGTTTGATAGGATTATTATTGTGCATATCCATTTTGTATTTACTGTTATTTGATAGATTTTACGCAATATTTATCCGTATTTGTTTTCTTTCAACCTGCGTCGCTTTGCTATTGTTTGTAGTGTGAATTACACAGCCATGATAATAACACAAAAGCTTATTTTATTTTTCATTTATTAAGTAACCTCTATGAGCTACTCAATGTGATATGCATCTCTACAACACTAGCAAACTGAGAGCAGTAAATAATTAACAACACATTGCTTTACATTGCGTACAAACTTATTATTAAATCGTGTATGCTAATTGGTGAGCGATCGTCATGGCGTGGAAGCTTTACGGAAACCGCACAAAATGGCAAACTCTCTCGGCAAGCCAATTAGCACCTTTTGTCAATCAATTTGCCTCGGGCTTATCTCTGTGACCGCGTCAATCAATTAACAGTTGCAAAATACAGGTAAATTTGACTTTCAGTGTGCAATTATCCAGATATTCGTTATGCAATTATCCGGAATGTGACAAAAACCTATGCGATATACGGGTTTTTTTACATGCAAAAGAATACGAATGGTTTTGTGTTTCAAAACTTTATGCAATTAACCGAAATATGCAATTAACCGATATGCGATTAAACGGAATCGACTGTAATGTCATAATAATATTTGACTGTACTGTCACATAAACACAGATTTTACAGAAATTAAGAATAATATTAACTCTATAAATTATGTTTAAAAAATAAACAACATTATTACAAAGCCATGCATTACTTTGGCATTATTAAAATAAAATGTCAAAAAATACGTTAAAATCATTTTAAAATAAATTATTATACATTTCAACAGTTAACATTACTGCAACATATGAAAGACAACATGACAAATAAAACTGGCAAGCTGAAATAAAAATGTTATTAATAAAATTATTAAATAATTGTAGATACTTACTGGTCTCTGTCTGTGATACGGACTGCTCCCTGGCCGGACTTGGTTTTCCTCAGACGAGAGAGTCGGGTCCGGATGGACTCGTACCAGAGAGTCAGCTCTTCTCTGGTCCGTTGCATCACATCCACCTGGGTCCTCCACAGCTCATCCCTGACCGTCTTGTTCAGCCAATCCCTCTTGGACTTGTCGTAGAGGCAGGGGTTCTGTTGGATGAAGTCCACCATCTTCTTCTCTTCAGTGGCAGACATGTTGACAGTCTTCCTTGCCTTCTTTGCCTTCTTCTGGGGATCTGTCTCTTCTTCGTCGAGGGGAGACAGACCTCGAGCGGCAGGAACCTCGGCAGGAACCTCGGGAGGAACGTCGGCAGGAACCTCCGAGTCTGTGTCAGAAACCGGAGGCGTTGGTGATCGTGCAGGCCTGGTACTGGCCTTCTTCCCCTTGGAGGCAGTCTTCTGTCCCCTGGGCATAGTGTTGGTCCGTAGAGCGTCGAATTGTAGAGGTGTTGCGTGGTCGGTGTCGAAGCGGGTTATGGTCTGCTGCTCTCTGGGACCCCTATTTATATAGGTCGCCCTAATCGGATTATCTCGGGGCTTAACCGGCTACTCTCGGCTACTCTCGGCTACCCTCAGCTACTCTCGCGCGAAGAGCGGGCGAAGATCTGATTGATCGTTTACTCTCGGCCGCGGATCGCCCTTAATCTGGCTATTTTGGCACACGTCAGCACGGAGGTCGGCTACCTGCGGGGGTGATCGGGCACTTACGGGCACTTACGGGCACATGCGGGTCGGTCGTCCGAGGATCTGGTGAGGGTCGGGTGCTTACACTCTGCCGACACTACGCACGACCCTCGGTAGAGAGCTGCAGAGGCTATACGAAAGCTCCAGAGGGCGGGCGAGACAAGGGGACCTTCAGGGGACCCTCGGACGACCAAGACGACCCCGGGCCGACGGTTTTTGATCGGCTACTGTTTTTCAACATTTTTAAAAACAGTAGCCGATCACTTTTTCGGTACCCGACCCTCGGAGGACTGAGGCGATCGCGCCAGATCTTCCCCCGAATGTATAGGGTAGTGCGGAACAATGCTCGCAAGTTCTCGATTATTTTCGCAAAAATGCGGCCGATCGACCAGAAAAAGGATCGGGTACTCTCGGGACCAAAACAATCCTTGGTGAAATGAGCGTATTAGCCATGTTTAATTGTTCGGTAGGGCTTTCCATAAATCAACATAACAGTGATATATATCACTGTCATCTATTGACATGACTTCATTGCCACTTATTCTTATTGTCATTTTTTTCACAATTGTTCTACCCAAATTCTGATATATAGTAGCGTTGGGGTCTTTGGTGCTTTTAAGTTCTATTTCAAAGGCAAGACGAGTAGTACGTGGAACTATCACATCATTAGTACTTAGATTGGGAAATCTTACAAGCAGTTGCTGGTTTTGGTCTATTGTTGATGGATTATTTGTTATTACTACACTTGTGCGGATGCCCTTGGCACCATGAGGTTCTCTTAGTTTTCTGTGAGGGTTGAGTTTGTTTCCATAAGCTGACATTGTTTTTATTTTTAGCTCGAATGATCATAGATCAGCAGAGCTTATGCCGTGGTGCGGCGTCCGTCGTCCGTCTGTCCGTCCGTCCGTCCGTCCGTCCGAGTTTACAAGAGGGCCTTGTGTGTCTTTTTTTGTGTATAAAGTATACTTGTGTGACTTTTTTTTCTTGTGTGACTGACACACAAGCAAGTATGTCTCTATGCGCAGGAAATAGTCTATTTCTTCATTTAAAGCAATAAAAAATTGCAGTCACACAAGGGGAGGGGAGCTTGTGTGACTAAAATGTGTCCAAATGGTAAAAACGACACACAAAATGTCAAAAAAAGACACACGAAGTACGAACGTATACACAAAAAACAGACACACAAGTTTTAGTCACACAAAGCCAGATTTTGTGTACGTCCGTCTGTCTGTCCGTAAACTTTTATTTGTAGCGACTACTCCTCTGAAACTACTGGATGGATATTCATGAAACTTTACAGAAATGTTGCCCATAAAGTCAAGTTGATCCTAGCAAAAATTCATGTTGATGTGAAATCCAAGATGGCCACCAAAGCTAAAAATAGAGTTTTTAAATACAAGTTTGTAGCGACTACTTCTTGAAAAGTATAAGTGATATTGATATGGGACTTTTTCTAAAATGATCAGCATGACATGATGTTGGTCCTTGTCAAAAATCGTTTTGATTCAACGTTAAACATGGCTGCCAGCGGCCATCTTTGTTTACATAGAGTTATATAATGAAAACTTGTAGCGACTACTCCTCTGAAACTACTTGACGGATTTTCATGAAACTTTACAGGAATGTCTCTTGATGTCTAATTGATCTAGCAAAATTTCAGATCTGCCAGAAATTCAAGATGGCTGCCACAGCTAAAAATAGATTTAAAATAAATAAGTTTGTAGCGACTACTTCTTGAAAACTATAAGAGATATTGATATGGGACTTTTTCTAAAATGATCAGTATGACATGATGTTGGTCCTTGTCGAAAATTGTTTTGATTCGACGTTAAACATGGCTGCCAGTGGCCATCTTTGTTTACATAGAGTTATATAATGAAAACTTGTAGCGACTACTCCTCTGAAACTACTAGACGGATTTTCATGAAACTTCACAGGAATGTTGCTCTTGATGTCTTATTGATCCTAGCAAAATTTCAGGTCGGCCGGAAATTCAAGATGGCCACCACGGCTAAAAATAGATTTTTAAAAAATAAGTTTGTAGCGACTACTCCTGGAAAACTATAAGTGATATTGATATATGTCTTTTCCTAAAATGATCAGTATGACATGATGTTGATCCTTGTCGAAAATTATTTTGATTCGACGTTAAACATGGATGCCAGCGGCCATCTTTTTTTACATAGAGTTATATAATGAAAACTTGTAGCGACTACTCCTCTGAAACTACTTGACGGATTTTCATGAAACTTCACACGAATGTTGCTCTTGATGTCTAATTGATCCTAGCAAAACTGCAGGTCGTCCGGAAATTCAAGATGGCCACCACGGCTAAAAATAGATTTTCAAAAAACAAGTTTGTGACGACTACTTCTTGAAACTATAAGTGATATTGATATGGGACTTTTTCTAAAATGATCAGCATGTCATGATGTTGGTCCTTGTCAAAAATCGTTTTGATTCAATGTTAAACATGGCTGTCAGTGGCCATCTTTGTTTACATAGAGTTATCTACTAAAAATTTGTAACGACTACTCCTATGAAACTACTTGATGGATTTTCATGAAACTTCACAGGAATGTTGACCTAGCTATCAAAAATCTATCAGTAGAGCTTCAAGGTCATTGACCTCTTGTTTGAATATATTTTTTTAAATTAAATAAAATAAACAATGGCTGAAGGAGGATTTGAGTTTGACAATCCTACGTACGATCCAGATAATTATGATGAATATTTTGATGATTTACCAATGGTGCCTGATGAGCCTGTTCAAAGAAGTCTTCTTAATCAAAGCGACCATATTGCTAAACTCAGGGGAGAGCTGACAGAAGCCACACTTGAAATATACAAGAAAAATCTTGCGAAATCCTTTTATGATGAAATAGGAAATCGATATAAGATGGCACCGGACAAAATGGATTATGACCAGTTTAAAGTACCAGATGAGGGTAAAACATTATACTGGGTTGTTGGTGGTAAAGAAATAAGAATAACTGCCAAGCAAGGTAGTGCAACATTTCTTGCTCTTGGTTCTTTGGTAAATGAATATAACAGGGTTATTGGCTCTGGGGAACAAGGGCGGTAAGACAATTTTTGAATTTGCCAGAGTATAACAGTAAAACACAATTATCACAGAGAGCTCGACAAGCGTTGGAGAGCACAAGAAACGATTTACCAGATAATATGGATGCTATTCCATTACAAAATTTATCAAATATTATGGATAACATAGAGACATCAGTACAGTCAATGGAAAGTACTCTTTATGACTGGTATGTGGATGAGCGTCCTGATGTTGAAACACAAACAAATATAGACAAGCGTGAAATGGATGGAATAGTAAAAGCGATGACAACTGTCAAGGAAGAACTCACCAATAACTTGGCAAAACTTACACAACTTGATAAAGACATAACAAGAGAAAAACAAAAGTTAGAACATGCCAAGACTGACAATGATGAATTCCAGATAAAAATTAACGATCGCACCAAAGACCTTGAAGTTGAGAGAGGTGCATGAATGGATGCTATCAATGAAAACAGAGAAGCTTTTCGTAACCAAGTAAGCAGAATAAAAGAGACAATAAACAAAATGTTAAACGAGGATACAACTCTTGGTGAGAATAAGTGATATTGATTTGGAACCTTTACCAAAATGACTGCCACGACATGTAGTTGGTCCTAACCAAAGTTCATACACAATAGCTATGTTACCCCCAGATACTTAATAATACTCACGTGATGTCATTAACCTGTGACTTTGACAACATTTTGGCGTGCTTAAGGGAGAAAATAGAAAGAAAATAGCCAATTGAAAGTAGTCACTGCTGGTATAGCCGCCTGTAAGCATGTCTATATATCTCATATATCTGCAGAAATGATGCATACCCATTATTTTGACCGTAATGCTAGTTTCAATAAACGAAACAAATATATATGAAGGAAGTGTCGATAATTAACAGGACAGAGTTTTTTTTTGTTCATCAACACTAATAAAATACAAAATCGTTTGTGATAATATCAAGCTTGCAAACAGAAACAAAATATTAATACAATTGTGCTTAAATGTGTAGGTATTTTCACTATAACATTCATATGGGTTGCCTAATTTGCATATGCATCATCCATGATGTATCCTATTTGTAAATATTGTTTAGCAGTTTGTGTTTAAAGATTAAAAAGCATAAAGACATAAATGTTTTTGTTTTTAGCTTTACTGATCAGAGATCAGCAGAGCTTATGCCGTGGTGCGGTGTCCATCGTCCGTCCGTAATTTTTTTTGTAGCGACTACTTCTCTGAAACTACTGAATGGATTTTCATGAAATTTTACAAAAATGTTGCCCATGAAGTCTAGTTGATGTGAAATCCAAGATGGCCGCCAAATCTAAAAATAAAATTCTTAAAAAACAAATTTGTAGCGACTACTTCTTGAAAACTCTAAGTGATATTGATATGGGACTTTTTCTAAAATCGTCAGGATGACATTATGTTGGTCCTTGTCGAAAATCGTTTTGATTTGACGTTAAACATGGCTGCCATCTTTGTTTACATAGAGTTATTTAGTAAAAACTTGTAGCGACTACTCCTCTGAAACTACTTGACGGATTTCCATGAAACTTTACAGGAATGTTGCTCTTGATGTCTAAATGATTCTAGCAACATTTCAGGTTGGTCGGAAATTCAAGATGGCCGCCACAGCTAAAAATATATTTTCAGAAAACAAGTTTGTAGCGAGTACTTCTTGAAAACTGTAAGTGATATTGATATGGGACTTTTTCTAAAATGATCAGTATGGAATGATGTTGATCCTTGTCGGAATTTATTTTGATGCGACGTTAAACATTTCTGCCAGCGGCTATCTTTGTTAACATAGAGTTATATAATGAAAACTTGTAGCGACTATTCCTTTGTAACTAGTAGACGGATTTTCATGAAACTTCACAGGAATGTTGCTCTTGATGTCTAATTGATCCTAGCAAACTTTTAGGGTGGCCGGAAATTCAAGATGGCCACCATGGCTAAAAATAGATTTTCAAAATACAAGTTTGTAGCGACTACTTCTTGAAAACTATAAGTGATATTGATATGTGACTTTTTCTAAAATGATCAGTATGACATGATGTTGGTCCTTGTCGAAAATTGTTTTGATTCGACGTTAAACATGGCTGCCAGCGGCCATCTTTGTTGACATAGAGTTATATAATAAAAACTTGCAGCGACTACTCCTCTGAAACTACTTGACGGATTTAATTAGAATTTAAATCATGAACTAGTTATTTTCATTTAATAAAGGGAGGTGATAATTATAAACTGTTTTAATTAGTTCTTACACTTGAGTTAAGAACTAATTAAGAATCCCTGAAGTTCCTAAACTGTTCTTCATTTGTTCTTGAAATTGTTCATGAACCGTTTTAGAACGTTTTTTCTATTTAAAGGTTCTTGAGCTAACCTGTTCTAAACTTGCTCAAGAACCTTTTAAGAACAGTTTTAAGAACATTTAAAATTCTTGTAATACAATTAAATCAATTGATTTAGAAATACAATTAATTAATACAGTTAAATCAGCGGATTTAGGAAACAGGATTTAATAAACAAGTACACAGTAGGTACAACTAATGTGTTATTTACTACTTGGATATTAGACCATTCACTCAATTCAGGTTGACAATATTACATCTGTGGCCTTAAACATATCACATACTTTAAGGCAAACAAACTCAAATCCACTTTACTCACATGGAAAAACCTGATGTAAAATGAGTCCCGAGCATCTATAAATAAGACGCTCCCCTATTTCAGGTCAAGGATAAATGATGAACAATGTGGGTCTTATCAGTGACTTCTTAATTCTTTGGTCTTATATTCCGGGAAATACTGTAGATGAGATTTTAAAAAAAAAGAGTGACATGGTGTCGATAATAGACAGAGTGTGTGGATAATAGAGATGCAACTGTCCTCCGTATAGTCTATGCTCATTGGCTAAATCATATGTTGTTTGAAGGGCTATTTAAAAATAAGGACCAGTGTTACAATTGTTGTAAGCACTACTGCTGTATTTCAAAAAGAAAGTTAGTGACTTCGATTTCTGTGTTAATATGTCGATAATAGGCAGGGTTGCTCTACCAGCCCTCTTTGGCCTCTTGTTTTTTTATTTGAATGATTAACCAGGGAAAATTTCATTTGGTTTTCAAATATTAATTCCTGCTTATGCTTTAATTTTTTGCAAGGTTTGTCTGTTTGAGCATCTACTTTTGCTGTCCTTTGTTTTAAATAACTGTTGGCTCTAGCCAGTGTCATATACTCTTATAATTACTTTCAGAAGGCTGCTGACATGGATGAAGTATTCTTGCTTGTCTTGCTCTTTAGTTTGAACACTGCAGCACAATCTTCAAGTGGTAAGTTAAATTGAATATTTGACGTAAAATACTTAAAGGAACCTTAGTACATAACCAAGGATAGCACATATTACTGTGCAGAAATTTTTTCCTTGTAAATAAAGAGTAATTTAATGCTCATTCATTATATAATAGAAAATATCGTTATTTTCAACTTAAACCCCTAGACCTCCTCGAAAAATATTTTTAGTTTAATGTAAAATTATTCGACAGAATAAACTGTGAGCACATTATCATTACAACTAGAACCAATTTTATGGCACGCAATCGCAAATCCCCATGCGTTTTTCACATATGTCAATATAGAGTAATCAGTAAAACATAACACCTCAGATTAATTGCAACAGAAATGTTTTCCTATTTTCTAAAACTATGTATAAATAGATGATCAAAAACAAAAATAAGACAAAATTTCTTTAGTATAAACACATTTAAACGTTCATCGAAATTAGAATAAATTGTACAATCCGGTTACTAGATAGCTGGTTCATTACAATTTGCTTATTTTGTACTCGCCCCATATACATTCGCAAATTGTACATAAAATGGTCATGGTTTATACCTATATTGCCTTTTCCTATCTCGACGATATTAGGATATTATTCTGAGGTAGAAGTTATATTAAGTAAAACTATATTTTGTATGTACCAAAGTAAGAAGTTTTATTGAAAAATCTTGTTTCGTCCCTTGTTTCGTACCTTGTTTTGCAACAATGTCGCTCATATTTAAATGCCGGTGTACTTTGCAGAATTCATCAATATAATTAATCTTATATCATGCCTTTCTAATCTATCATTTAGTGAGATCAGACAATTTATTTTCTGTGACTCCCTTAAGGGTCTAGGGGCAATCTGAAAGAGTAATTGGTGCCAACACAAATACAAGAGAAAACCCTCAAAATATGTTCAGTTTCATATGAAATGTGAACGTGCATTAAAAAACCCCGCAAATTGTGTTCTGTTTGGGAATTATTATTTATGAAAATGTTTCAGCTGGTAAACACGACCACTTGGTGTATTTTTGTTGTTAATGCATCAGTATTAATTCATATGAGGTTCATGATGCTGGCTGTGAGTTGTACACCTATTAAATAAATGGGTAGTTAGATCCCAACAAAATAATTTAGTATAGGCTTAAAGCATCATAAGAGTTAACATAAATCATTTATACACCCAAAACAAGATGAGCCGTCAAATTTTCCCGACAAAACTATGTAATTATGGCTCCCCATAATGGTAGGGGAGCCATGCAGTGTATTAGGCAGAAATTCCAGAAACGGGTATGCAAATATGCAAACAGGGTGTGCAAAACAATTTGCTAACACGCGTTACGTGCCAATTCGCGACAAGTGGTTGTCTCTGGAGTAATTTATTTTAACAGATAAAGGTTAAAAAGATGCATTTTAGATCACCTTTCTTCTATAAATGTATACAAAACATAAAAATATTGAGACACCCACTCCTCCAAATATTGGCCACGATTTTTCAAAGACGGCCATGCAAAAGACAGCTGCTCGGTTGGTTGGCTAATACACTGGAGCCATGTTGATTTTGTGCTTTCTGTCTGTAGGTCTGTAGGTCTGTCTGTGTGTGGGTCTGTGTCACAAACGATGTCCGATCAATAACTAGAGAATGGTTGGACCTAGGGTCCTCAATCTGGGAAGGATGGTTGGTCATGACAAGTAGATGACCCCTATTGATTTTGGGGTCACTAGGTCAAAGGTCAAGGTCGCATTGACCTTGTCTATCAAATCGATGTCCGATCAATAACTAGAGAATGGTTGGACCTAGAGTCCTCAAACTTGGAAGGATGTTGGTCATGACAAGTAGATGATCCCTATTGATTTTGGGGACACTAGGTCAAAGGTCAAGGTCGCAGTGATCGTCAAGGTTGCGGTGACTTTGACTATCAAAACGATGTCCGATCATTAACTAGAGAATGGTTGGACCTAGGGTCCTCAAACTTGGAAGGATGGTTGGTCATGACAAGTAGATGACCCCTATTGATTTTGGGTTTACTAGGTCAAAGTTCAAGGTCGCAGTGACCTTGACTATTAAAACGATGTCCGATCAATAACTAGAGAATGGTTGGACCTAGGGTCCTCAAACTTGGAAGGATGGTTGGTTATGACAAGTAGATGACCCCTATTGATTTAGGGGTCACTAGGTCAAAGTTCAAGGTCGCAGTGACCTTGACTATCAAAACAATGTCCGATCAATAACTAGACAATGGTTGGACCTAGGCTCCTCAAATTTGAGAGGATGGTTGGTCATGACCAGTAGATGTCCCCTATTGATTTTGGGGTCACTAGGTCAAAGGTCAAGGTCATGGTGACCTTGACTATCAAAACGATGTCCGATCAATAACTAGACAATGGTTGGACCTAGGGTCCTCAAACTTGAAAGGATGGTTGATCATGACCAGTAAATGACCCATATTGATTTTGGGGTCACTAGGTCAAAGATCAAGAATAAAAGGTCATCTTGGTCACTACGTCAGTCACAATGGAGTTTTTCGAGTCATTTGAGAGTGTGGCACCTGTTTTAAAACTGCTGTAACTGCTGTTAAAACATTGCAAGTATTTAGTAAATGTTATTATTATTTCAGAGTCTCCTTGTGTTGTTACTTTTTCCTGCCTTACTTTCATGGGGCGGGGGGCTTGGTTTTAGAGTCCAACGTCAATGTCACAGGGATATTGCATATCAAAACAATCTCTGATCAAAAGAGAACGGTTGGACCTAGGGTCGTCAATTATGTCTGTTCGGGCGCGTGGGGGAGCCATACGTTTTTGTCCCATGGACAAGAACAATTTCTAGTTAACATTTAAATCAATTATTTTATAGGGCTAGTTTAATGCATATGCAAAACTGAAAACACATTACGACGGTTTTACTTGTATTTGGATTGACACCCATTAATCTTCCAGATCGCCTCGAGTCCCTTTAATCATAGAATAATATCAGAAACAGCGCTTTTTATGTTAATAATAATGACTATATTTGAATGTTGTTTAACGGCTCATCAACACAATATAGGTTATTTAGAGCTCTAATATCCAGAGAGAGTGAACGGATACACCGGAGTCCGGGAATCTGGCTACTATTACTAACGAATGTAATCCTTATGGTTTTGTAAACTTGCTCAGAGGATATACTCCAATATACATCCAGGTCCGATGGCCGAGGCTAAGGAAAGTGTCTTGCCCAATAACACACTAACGAAACTAAGTGACGTCGGTGAGGCTAGAACCTCCATTTTAATCCATTAGTCCACTGGGCCACGGTTTATAGCCGTATTATACATGTTGGTCGTAGATAGTTTAAATAAATAGAGAGAGCCAGTCGCTATATATAGTATATATAGTGTACATTAGTGTATTGGTAAAGAAATATATAAAGATCGGACAGGGAATGTAGCATTCAAGGAGGACATTCAACCACAAAACACTGAATCAAACTCGCAAACAGACAAACAAGAAGGCAAAAGTATTCTTAAATGCAAACGACATCACAAATACTCTTTGATTTTATATACATGATATACGTTAATTAGTATAAACCTAAAATGTGGTTTTATTATGAGTTTTAAAATAACTTGCATCTTAAATCACAATATTATGAGATTAAACACACGTCCTCTATCTGTCTATTTTACGTTTTTTTAAGAAACGCAAATAGAAGTAAGTATGATAACATCGTGGGTATTATCCTGATTATTCGAGACGACATCTATCATGTGTATCGTCTCTGACTTTACTGTGTAAGACACTATACCTATTTGCAAACTGTTCCTAAACCTAACATGAATAAGGCATGAAACAGTTGATGAGTGTAATTAAGTAAGTTGTATCCTGTTTATCAGTTTATACTTATATTACCATGATTATACTTACACTTACGGTATTACAGTGTTCTTTCGAAATAACACAAACACGTTATTTTCCAGTAATCTATTATTAGGTTATTACAGCGTTCTTTCAAAATAACGCAAACAAATATTTTCCGATAGTCATGATAGTAATCGGTAATAGTAATATATTCTGAAACGAAACGGCGAAAGAATGCATAAGTTTTCATTTCCTCTTTTCTAACCGGGCAGTGAATAAGATTCGTTTATAACACAAACACGTTATTTCGGATATACAGTATATTCTTTCAAAATAATGCAAAGCGGTTATGTTGGGACAGTTATAGATTATTAAACGAAGAAGCTGTGACGCACATGACGAATGCGCAATATATTTTATTTGCATTACCTGTTGTCTGACCACGACGGTCAGTAATTAAATGTTGTTGAAAAAACGTGTTTATGTTATTACAGTGTTCTTAATAATAATAATAATAAACTATTATTAACTTGTGTTAAATATGATTCATAGCAAAATCTTTGAAATAACGTGTTTAGGTTATTACAGTGTTATTTCAAAATAACGCAAACAAGTTATTTTCCGGTAATCTGTTATTAAAGAGGTTTTCATAGTCTGCCCGGCAGTTATTTTCGCATAGTAATATATTCTTAAAAGAACAACAATCTGTGACGAATTCACTTTTTTTTTACCACAATGTTTTGTTGAAATAACTTGTTTAGTTTATTACTGCGTTCAAAATAACGCAAACAAGTTATTTTCGGATAGTAAAACATTCTTTGACGGGCATTTGCTGATTTACATATATACATGTATACATAGAAAACTTGGTAACCATGGTTATTTACGCATATTATACTATTATTAAACATGTGTTAAATATGATTCATATCAAAGTCTTTGAAATAACATGTTTAGGTTATTACAGTGCTCTTTAAAAATAACGCAAACAAGTTATTTTCCGGTAATCTGTTATTAAAGAGGTTTTCATAGTCTGCCCGGCAGTTATTTTCGCATAGTAAAATATTCTTAAAAGAACAACAAGCTGTGACGAATTAACTTTTTTTTACCACGATGTTTTGTTGAAATAACTTGTTTAGTTTATTACTGCGTTCAAAATAACGCAAACAAGTTATTTTCGGATAGTAAAACATTTTTTGACGGGCATTTGTTGATTAACATATATACATGTATACATAGAAACTTGGTAACCATGGTTATTTACGCATATTATACTATTATTAAACATGTGTTAAATATGATTCATATCAAAATCTTTGAAATAATGTGTTTAGGTTATTACAGTGTTCTTTCAAAATAACGCAAACAAGTTATTTTCCGGTAATCTGTTATTAAAGAGGTTTTCATAGTCTGCCTGGCAGTTATTTTCGCATAGTAATATATTCTTAAAAGAACAACAAGCTGTGACAAATTCACTTTTTTTTTACCACTATGTTTTGTTGAAATAACTTGTTTAGTTTATTACTGCGTTCAAAATAATGCAAACAAGTTATTTTCGGATAGTAAAACATTCTTTGACGGGCATTTGTTGATTTACATATATACATAGAAACTTGGCAACCATGGTTATTTACGCATATTATACTATTATTAAACATGTGTTAAATATGATTCATATCAAAATCTTTAAAATAACATGTTTATGGTATTACATTTTTTTTTCTTCAAAATAACGCAAACAAGTTATTTTCCGGTAATCTGTTATTAAATAGGTTTTCATAGTCTGCCCGGCAGTTATTTTAGCATAGTAATATATTCTTAAAAGACATGAAAGAACAACAGGCTGTGATTCACTTTTTTTTACCACGATGTTTTGTTGAAATAACTTGTTTATTACTGCGTTCAAAATAACGCAAACAAGTTATTTTCGGATAGTAAAATATTCTTTGACGGGCATTTGTTGATTTACATATATACATGTATACATAGAAACTTGGTAACCATGGTTATTCACGCATATTGTGCTATTATTAAACATGTGTTAAATATGATTCATATCAAAATCTTTGAAATAATGTGTTTAGGTTATTACAGTGTTCTTTCAAAATAACGCAAACAAGTTATTTTCCGGTAATCTGTTATTAAAGAGGTTTTCATAGTCTGCCCGGCAGTTATTTTCGCATAGTAATATATTCTTAAAAGAACAACAAGCTGTGACGAATTCACTTTTTTTTTACCACAATGTTTTGTTGAAATAACTTGTTTAGTTTATTACTGCGTTCAAAATAACGCAAACAAGTTATTTTCGGATAGTAAAACATTCTTTGACGGGCATTTGCTGATTTACATATATACATGTATACATAGAAACTTGGTAACCATGGTTATTTACACATATTATACTATTATTAAACATGTGTTAAATATGATTTATATCAAAATCTTTGAAATAACTTGTTTATGTTATAACAGTGTTCTTTCAAAATAACGCAAACAAGTTATTTTCCGGTTATCTGTTATTAAAGAGGTTTTCATAGTCGGCCCGGCAGTTATTTTCGCATAGTAATATATTCTCAAAAGAACAACAGGCTGTGACGAATTCACTTTTTTTTTACCACGATATTTTGTTGAAATAACTTGTTTAGTTTATTACTGCGTTCAAAATAACGCAAACAAGTTATTTTCGGATAGTAAAACATTCTTTGACGGGCATTTGTTGATTTACATATATACATAGAAACTTGATAACCATGGTTATTTACGCATATTATACTATTATTAAACATGTGTTAAATATGATTCATATCAAAATCTTTGAAATAACGTGTTAAGATTATTACAATGTTCTTTCAAAATAACGCAAACAATTTATTTTCCGCTAATCTGTTATTAAATAGGTTTTCATAGTCAGCCCGGCACTTATTTTCGCATAGTAATATATTCTTAAAAGAACAACAGGCTGTGACTAATTCACATTTTTTTACCGGAATTTTTTGTTGAAATGACTTGTTTAGTTTATTACTGCGTTCAAAATAACGCAAACAAGTTATTTTCGGATAGTAAAACATTCTTTGACGGGCATTTGTTGATTTACATATATACATAGAAACTTGGTAACCATGGTTATTTACGCATATTATACTATTATTAAACATGTGTTAAATATGATTCTTATCAAAATCTTTGAAATAACGTGTTTATGTTATTACAGTGTTCTTTCAAAATAACGCAAAGAAGTTATTTTCCGGTAATCTGTTATTAAATAGGTTTTCATAGTCGGCCAAGCAGTTATTTCGCATAGTAATATATTCTTAAAAGAACAACAGGCTGTGACTAATTCACTTTTTTTTACCACGATGTTTTGTTGAAATAACTTGTTTAGTTTATTACTGCGTTCAAAAAAAGTCTGTGACTAATTCACTTTTTTTACCGGAATTTTTTGTTGAAATGACTTGATTAGTTTATTACTGCGTTCAAAATAACGCAAACAAGTTATTTTCGGATAGTAAAATATTCTTTGACGGGCATTTGTTGATTTACATATATACATAGAAACTTGGTAACCATGGTTATTTACGCATATTATACTATTATTAAACATGTGTTAAATATGATTCATATCAAAATCTTTGAAATAACGTGTTTAGGTTATTACAGTGTTCTTTCAAAATAACGCAAACAAGTTATTTTCCGGTAATCTGTTATTAAATAGGATTTCATAGTCCGCCCGGCAGTTATTTTCGCATAGTAATATATTCTTAAAAGAACAACAGGCTGTGACGAATTCACTATTTGTTTTACCACGATGTTTTGTTGAAATAACTTGTTTAGTTTATTACTGCGTTCAAAATAACGCAAACAAGTTATTTTCGGATAGTAAAACATTCTTTGACGGGCATTTGTTGATTTACATATATACATAGAAACTTGGTAACCAGGATTATTTACGCATATAATACTATTATTAAACATGTGTTAAATATGATTCATATCAAAATCTTTGAAATAACGTGTTTAAGGTATTACAGTGTTTTTTCAAAATAACGCAAACAAGTTATTTTCCGGTAATCTGTTATTAAATAGGTTTTCATAGTCCGCCCGGCAGTTATTTTCGCATAGTAATATATTCTTAAAAGACATGAAAGAACAACAGGCTGTTATTCACTTTTTTTTACCACGATGTTTTGTTGAAATAACTTGTTTATTACTGCGTTCAAAATAACGCAAACAAGTTATTTTCGGATAGTAAAATATTCTTTGACGGGCATTTGTTGATTTACATATATACATGTATACATAGAAACTTGGTAACCATGTTATTTACGCATATTGTACTATTAAACATGTGTTAAATATGATTCATATCAAAATCTTTGAAATAATATGTTTAGGTTATTACAGTGTTCTTTCAAGATAACGCAAACAAGTTATTTTCCGGTAATCTGTTATTAAAGAGGTTTTCATAGTCGGCCCGGCAGTTATTTTCGCATAGTAATATATTCTTAAAAGAACAACAAGCTGTGACGAATTCACTTTTTTTTACCACGATGTTTTGTTGAAATAACTTGTTTAGTTTATTACTGCGTTCAAAATAACGCAAACAAGTTATTTTCGGATAGTAAAACATTCTTTGACGGGCATTTGTTGATTAACATATATACATGTATACATAGAAACTTGGTAACCATGGTTATTTACGCATAGTATACTATTATTAAACATGTGTTAAATATGATTCATATCAAAATCTTTGAAATAACGTGTTTAGGTTATTACAGTGTTCTTTCAAAATAACGCAAAGAAGTTATTTTCCGGTAATCTGTTTTTAAATAGGTTTTCATAGTCGGCCCGGCAGTTATTTTCGCATAGTAATATATTCTTAAAAGAACAACAGGCTGTGACGAATTCACTTTTCTTACCACGATGTTTTGTTGAAATAAATTGTTTAGTTTATTACTGCGTTCAAAATAACGCAAACAAGTTATTTTCGGATAGTAAAACATTCTTTGACGGGCATTTGTTGATTTACATATATACATAGAAACTTTGTAACCATGGTTATTTACGCATATTGTACTATTATTAAACATGTGTTAAATATGATTCATATCAAAATCTTTGAAATAACGTGTTTAGGTTATTACAGTGTTCTTTCAAAATAACGCAAACAAGTTATTTTGCCGGTAATCTGTTATTAAATAGGATTTCATAGTCGGCCCGGCAGTTATTTTCGCATAGTAATATATTCTTAAAAGAACAACAGGCTGTGACGAATTCACTTTTTGTTTTACCACAATGTTTTGTTGAAATAACTTGTTTAGTTTATTACTGCGTTCAAAATAACGCAAACAAGTTATTTTCGGATAGTAAAACATTCTTTGACGGGCATTTGTTGATTTACATATATACATAGAAACTTGGTAACCATGATTATTTACGCATATTATACTATTATTAAGCATGTGTTAAATATGATTCATATCAATATCTTTGAAATAACGTGTTTAGGTTATTACAGTGTTCTTTCAAAATAACGCAAACAAGTTATTTTCCGGTAATTTGTTATTAAATAGGTTTTCATAGTCGGCCTTGAAAGAATAACAGGCTGTGACGAATTCATTTTTTTTACCAGGATGTTAGTGTTATGTTATTTCAGGACTATAGATGTATGTAATATAAAAGGGTACTGGTGTTACATTGGGATAGCATCGTCAGAGGCAAATGAGATGAAGTTTTCCATCAGACATACCATCGCAATGGCGCGTTGTCGTATCGCCGTGATGCATTGTCGTATCGCAATGTCGTGATGTCGTATTGTTGGGTGTCACATTGTCAGCCCACGACAATGCGACATTGTATCTGGCCAAAACCGGACACCATATTAAAGGAATACATAACAATCTTGATCGATTAAAAGGTCACGGTGTCCCGTTAGTTTGCTATTAATTTGCATTTATTCAATCATAAATGTTAATTCTTAGAATAGTTAAAAGCAATTGTTGTTTTCATCTTACTAACTTTTTATGATATTGTGTCAATAATAATTTTAACAAAAAGGTAAAATAAAGAAGAAAATTGAAATCGTAATTATTTGTTTTTGGTTTAATTCCATGCAAGCAGTTTTAAAGGGCATACACTGAAACATGGCTTGGCCTCATTAGCCTGTCCTGGCCTGGCCTGGCCTAAGATAAATTGGTCCCTTGGGGCTAGTTTAGGTCAGGTCAAGGAGTCATGGGTTCAAAACTGGGGTTAATGTTTGCTATTCAAGGTCATTTATGTTATTTATACACGGTCAGTGGCTCACGTTAAGGATAGCACCTCTCTCATGGGACAATGCAGCTGTACGGAGTATGTTAGGAATTGTACACCTTGTGAGGGTCATTCAGAAATAATAATTTGATAGTTATCATGTTGAAGCAACAAAGTTTTGTCTTCATATGATAAAATGCAACCAGTTTATGATGTAATGGAATCATGTTTTTATTAATGTGAAAGTGACACTTTGAAGCAACACATTTTTGTCTTCATATGATAAAATGCAACCAGTTTATGATGTAATGGAAACATGATTTTATTAATGTGAAATAGACAATTGACATGAAATAATGGAAACAATTATAATTTCTGATCAAGTAACTTCAAGCGCTTAATGCAACAATCACATGATTATAGCATTTAAAACATATTCCTTTTTGTTGTTGACATAATTACAGTGCGTTTTATATTTTGAACTTTAAACAAGTTCGCATGAACCAAATGCATAAGAAGTTGTAATCCTCAGGAACAAGCAACCACACAATACAATTATAACACAATACAAACATATTCAGTTCATATACACATATATACATGTATATATATATATATTGGCTCATACAATTGTGTTTCTTTTTATTTTTCTAGATTATATGTGTTTATTCATGAACCTGCATATGGCTGGCTTATTGCATTCTGAATCATGAAACTTTAAACTATTAGAATCAATTATTATTTTTCAACAAATGTACACATGCGTATTTTAGTTTTTTTAAGAAAATATAAGCGGATTTGCTTATATACTCATCTTCTGTTTTATAATGCATTATACTTATATGCATGTATAACAGTCTATTAAACCACCAAATGTGAGTGACAGGGAAGCATGCTAGTGTTGCAGATTAATTGGCAATTATCGCAGTATGTGGTCATTATTGGCCATGCACTTTCGGCAAAGTTGATACACACAAGAAGTACTGTATTTATCTGCATAAAAAGTGTAGAAGACATAATGAATTAACGTATGGTTATATATTTAAAATCAACATACAATTGTATGTTAGCATATACCTATAAAGTCCATGATGCTAGTTTATGCAGCTAATAAATGCAAAGTAAATCAAGATTTTCCCTCAATAAATGTCGTTTTTAGCTTAAAGAGACATCTCTAGTTTAAAGAGTCATCTCGCTAGATTAACGGGACATCTCTCTAGCTTAAAGGGACATATCTCTAGCTTATAGAGATATATTTCTAGTTTAAAGAGACATCTAAAGAGACATCTCTCTATCTCAAAAGGACATCTCTCTAGCTTAAAGAGACATCTCTCCAGCTTAAAGGGACATCTCTATAGCTGAAAGAGACATCTTTCTAAATTAAAGAGATATCTCTCTAGTTTAAAGAGACATCTCTCTAGCTTAAAGAGACATCTCCCTAGCTTAAAGGGGCATCTCTCTAGCTTAAAGGGACATCTCTCTAGCATAAAGAGACATCTATCTAGTTTAAAGAGACATCTCTCTAGCTTAAAAGGACATCTCTCAAGCTTAAAGAGACATCTCTCTAGCTTAAAGGGACATCTCTCTAGCTTAAAGAGACATCTTTCTAGTTTACAGAGACATCTCTCTAGTTTAAAGAGACATCTCTCTAGTTTAAAGAGTCATCTCTCTAATTTAATATATAGCTTAAAGAGATATCTTTCTAGATTAAAGAGCCATCTCTCTAGTTTAAAGAGACATCTCTCTAATTTAATCTATAGCTTAAAGAGACATCTTTCTAGATTAAAGAGACATCTCTCTAGTTTGAAGAGACATCTTTCAAGCTTACAGGGACATCTCTGTAGCCTAAAGAGACATCTCTCTAGATAAAAGAGAAATCACTCTAGTTTACAGAGACATCTCTCTAGCTTAAAGAGACATCTCTCTAGCTTGAAGGGACATCTCTCTAGCTTAAAGAGACATCTCTCTAGCTTGAAAGGACATCTCTCTAGCTTAAAGAGACGTCTTTCTAGTTTAAAGGGTCATCTCTCTAGCTTAAAGAGAAATCACTCTAGTTTAAAGAGACATCTCTCTAGTTTAAAGAGACATCTTTCAAGCTGAAAGGGACATATATGTAGCTTAAAGAGACATCTGTCTAGTTTACAGAGACATCTCTCTATCTCTCTAGCTTGAAGGGACATCTCTCTAGCTTAAAGAGACGTATTTCTAGTTCAAAGTGACATCTCTCTAGTTTAAAGAGCCATCTCTCTAGTTTAAAGAAGCATCTTTCTAGCTTAAAGGGACATCTATGTAGCTTAAAGAGACATCTGTCGAGTTTAAAGAGAAATCACTCTAGTTTAAAGAGACATCTCTCTAGTTTACAGAGGCATCTCTCTACTTTAAAGATACATCTTTCTAGCTGAAAGGGACATCTCTGTAGCTTAAAGAGACATCTCTCTAGCTAAAAGAGACATCTCTCTAGTTTAAAGAGACATCTCTCTAGTTTAAAGAGAAATCACTCTAGTTTAAAGAGACATCTCTCTAGTTTAAAGAGACATCTTTCTAGCTAAAAGGGACATCTCGGTGACTTAAAGAGACATCTTTTTAGTTAACAGAGACATCTCTCTAGCTTAAAGAGACATTTCTCTAACTTAAAGAGACATATCTCTCGAGTTGAAAGATACATCTCTCTATCTTAACGAGACATCTCTCTAGTTTAAAGAGACATCTCTCTAGCTTAAAGAGACATCTTTGCATAAATCGCATAAACCGCTTGGCTGATTTTAACCAAACTTCACATGGATGATCCTGATGTCATTGCTGTCAAATTTATACGAATTAGGACAAAACAGCTTATTATCAAGAACCACTGAACATATTTTGACAGTTTTTCTTCATTAATGATCGCCAAGACTATATAAAGTGTACAAATGAAGTTCCCAGGGTCAACAAAACAGATTTTTTGAACAACTTACCGGTAAAATTTTTTTTTCTCTGAAACCACAAGGCACATAGCTCTTATATATTACATGTAGCATCAGCTTTTGATCTTCTATCTAGTTTGTTCAAATGGTGACCCTGGGGTCAAAACTGGCCCCGCCCCAGAGGTTACAATGTTTTGCATAGACATATAATCAACAGTTGCTCCCAACAAGGGTAGAGACAAGTAAATGTTGCATTTTGTTGACTTAAAAAATATTATTTTACTGAAAATCATAAATTGGCTCAGTGGTGCCATTGGTAGACCAAAGCGGCAGACCCTGTTCTAAAATAGTTTTGAAATATGGAATCTTATAGACAAAACAAAACTCATTTTTTCTCTCATTACTATCAACATAACATGATATCATTTTCCCCTAAACAGTTATTTAAATAAAGATTCCATAGTTTCCAAACAATATATGCAAAATCACTCTGAAATAAAGTTTAAATGTACATGCTTTAGAATAATAAAGAACTCGGATTTAATAGTGGTTTGATGATCCCAGCAATCATTCATTATTGTAACTTGTTTACAATTCTAGGGAGCTGACCCTGATCTGACCAGACAGAACCCATTAATGTCCCATCACCTTGAACTACATTTAGAGTTACAAGGTGATTATAATTCGGCCAAATAGTTATATGGTAAAGCAATACGATAGCAACAGGACACGCTTTTAAACACTTAAATATTTTCATTGTTTAAGGCTCTTCAAGCAAATCACAGCTATCTAATATTGACCTTCGTTTTTAAGGTCGACTAGTATTTTAACTTCCATGTGCTGTTTAACATTTGCCACCAACACGTTACATAAACCAACGGTTATTACCACTTTCTTTTCAACGTGTCTTGGTCATGTGAAAATCTATTCAAACAAGACACAAAGGTCATTATATCCCACATTAATCTTATTTTTAGCTCAACTGATCAGAGATCAGCAGAGCTTATGCCGTTGTGCGGCTTCCGTCGTCCGTCTGTCCGTCTGTCTGTCCGTCCGTAAACTTTTTTTGTAGCGACTACTCCTCTGAAACTGCTGAATGGATTTTCATGAAACTTTAGAGAAATGTTGCCCATGAAGTCTAGTTGATCCTAGCAAAAGTTCATGTTGATGTGAAATCCAAGATGGCCGCCAAATCTAAAACTAGGTTTTTAAAAAACAAGTTTGTAGCGACTACTTCTTGACAACTCTTAAGTGATATTGATATGGGACTTTTTCTAAAATGATCACCATGACATGATGTTGGTCCTTGTCGGAAATCGTTTTGATTCGACGTTAAACATGGCTGCCAGCGGCCATCTTTGTTTACATAAAGTTATATAATGAAAATTTGTAGCGACTACTCCTCTGAAAATACTTGACGGATTTTCATGAAACTTCACAATAATGTTGCTCTTGATGTCTAATTGATCCTAGAAAAATTTCAGGTTGGCCGAAAATTCAAGATGGCCGCCACGGCTAAAAATAAATTTTCAAAATACAAGTTTGTAGCGACTACTTCTTGAAAACTATAAGTGATATTGATATGGGACTTTTGCTAAAATGATCACCATGACATGATGTTGGTCCTTGTCACAAATCGTTTTGATTCAACGTTAAACATGGCTGCCAGCGGCCATCTTTGCTACATAGAGTTATATAGTAAAAAATTGTGGCGACTACTCCTCTGAAACTACTTGGCGGATTTTCATGAAACTTTACAGGAATGTTGCTCTTATTGTCTAATTGATTCTAGCAAAATTTCAGATAGGCCAGAAATTCAAGATGGCCGCCACAGCTAAAAATAGATTTTTAAAAAATAAGTTTGTAGCAACTACTTCTTGAAAACTATAAGTGATATTGATATGGGACTTTTTCTTAAATGATCAGCATGACATGATGTTTTCCGAGTCTAACATTATTTTGATTCGACGTTAAACATGGCTGCCAGTGGCCATCTTTGTTTACATAGAGTTATATATTGAAAACGTGTAGCGACTACTTCTCTGAAACTACTTGACGGATTTTCATGAAACTTCACAGGAATTTTGCTCTTGATGTCTAATTGATCCTAGCAAAATTCCAGGTCGGCCGGAAATTCAAGATGACCGCCACTGCTAAAAATAAATTTTCAAAATACAAGTTTGTAGCGACTACTTCTTGACAACTCTTAAGTGATATTGATATGGGACTTTTTCTAAAATGATCAGCATTACATGATGTTGGTCCTTGTCCAAAATCGTTTTGATTCGATGTTAAACATGGCTGTCAGCGGCCATCTTTGTTTACATAGAGTTATATAATGAAAACCTGTAGCGACTATTCCTCTGAAACTACTTGACGGATTTTCATGAAACTTCACAGGAATGTTGCTCTGGATGTCTAATTGATCCTAGCAAAATTCAGGTCGGCCGGATATTCAAGATGGCCGCCACGGCTAAAAATATATTTTCAAAAAACAAGTTTGTAGCGACTACTTCCTGAAATCAAAATCAATCAGTAGAGCTTCAAAGTCATTGACCTCTTTTTAAATATGGTTCGCATAATTTACTTTTATAACTAAACAATGAAGGCCAAACTAACCAAATTTGTAAAATGAGTTGTGCACCTTGAAAATTGTCACCGAAGGACCATTGTCAAAGATTTTAGATACGGTAACCTTGAAATTCAGTTTTTAATGTCAGAATATAAAAATGCCCATTGTTGAGGTTAAAGGACAGCTATGCTAAGGTTTGACCAGATAGCTCTTATAGTTTTCGCGTAATCAATGTGGTTCGGGAAAACAAATTCAGAGCGAAATAAAAAAGATCATATCAACCAACGTCTGTTGATATCAGTTGCTATCATAATTACAATGCACATTTGAATGTGAACACTGCCTCTATTAAAATAACACAAGCTCTTAGACTATACACCATTTGAGTTCCCAAGTGTATTGTGTGTTTTTTTATTGAAAATGCACCTGTATTTGTTTGTCCCATTATTGGTCTGTTAATAAGTATTTGACTAAAGTTCATTTCATCTGCCCATCTATATGTATCAATCATTATATCCATGATATAATCCCATTATATATACAATAAAAAGTATGTATTACCAACCCCTTAGGTAATATATGCAATCAAATATTATATAGAGTATATTACACTACACATCCTACCATCAAGCAACACATCCACCCTACCAAAATGGAACCACTCACCCTTTCAACCATCCATCCACCTATCCATTTGCCCACTACCTATTCAATTTTATTTACCATCCATCCACCATCTCACCTTTCCAAAAATATTGTACCAACATATCCTTTACTTATTTATTGAATCATTACCACTGCATTAATATATTGTTGTATATCCTGCCATTCATTTATAAACCACTCAATCGTATTATCAATTTCAAACATTAATTTATTTTATTATTCATATCGTCCTTATACATTATTGTATTCCCATTTGCACAAGTTTATGTTCCTTCCTTCTACACGTTAAGCATTGACATATCATAACCAATGCTAATTCAGTGCAATCAAATATAGTTATCTGAAGTTTAGACCTTTGTGAATGCCCCTCATTGTGAAGTTGGTCAATCGACCTGACTAAGGACAATGACCTGGAACAATAACAATTAAGGTAAACAAGTTTTAGGCCAGGCCAGGCCAGGCCAGGCCAATGAGGCCAGGCTAGTTAGGCCAAGCCATGTTTCAGTGTATGCCGTTTTAAAGGCCGAGATTGGTAGACCAGGGCAACTCTTGGATGATTGACAGTAATTGTAAAGAAATTACTCTCCGACCTCCTAACTGACCCCATTATCACCCCATTATCACCATGTGTCTGCTACTACAGTATAAATTCCTGATCCAGAATGTTTTATGGTTTTATGTGAATCAATGCTGACTCAATGAAAGGTGAACTAAGAATTAACAAAGTGCAAATAATCTTGCAATAAAATATTTGTATTGGTGAATATAACTGATATCAATAAATGTAATCTATTGAAGGTTGTACTACATTGTGTTCTAAACTAAAATGGTAACAGCACTCATTTACCACATAAAAACATATTGTATGAATATTGAATTGATTGTTATGTATACATGTATTGTTTAATAATAATAATAATAATAATAATAATAATAATGACTTTATTATCGAGTAAACTCAGTTGGACATGGTCCAATCTTCCCTAAGGTCCTCAACAGTAAAATAATACAAAAAGGTCAATAACATTTTTAAAACACATTTACTAGTCGAAATAATACAAAATAGTCAATAAGATTTTCACGTTTACAATTGTCCGTGCATTCACTGGAATAGATTGACAGGCTGAAGAAATATACGAATGCAAAAAACATAGACAGTTCTGCAAGATATAGCACTAAACAAGCAATAGTTAATACAAACGATAGTAATTGTTATGATATTTTCTTTGGAAATTTTACTTAATTTACTAACATTTACAAGAGGATTATACGCTCCCCCTTCCCCCCCCCCCCCCCCCCCCCCCCCCCCCCCCCCCCCCCCCCCCCCCCCCCCCCCCCCCCCCCCCCCCCCCCCCCCCCCCCCCCCCCCTCCCCCACCCCACCACACACACACACATACACAACACACACACACATACAAAATTAAAACATGAACATATTCATAACATCATTCCCACATATGACCCATATAGAGCTGTCCAGCTGGGTTCGGGTATAATCCTCTTGTTAATGTAAGTACACAGTCTGGCATAATTTCCCGTTTCAAATACACAATGTTGTGCAGCTGGGCTTCTTGTCTCTTTTTATTTCTTTTTTTTTTTACCGTTCCAACGGGATCTACAGTCTGTTCATATATAATAAGTGCATAATTTGAATATATGTTATAATATACATTAGCTAATTCATTTTGCTATTACTTATTAAGCGTAACAAGAATAGTAATTACGTGAATATAACATCACGCTGTATGACTTATCTCAGACAACAACATATTATAAATGTCAATTTATGTTTTCTGCTTGTATATATGTAACTAGTTCCTTGTATTTCGTTTCGGCGAGAAATAGTAATATATATAGAGGATATCTGTTGTTTTGGAGTGAATAACATATTTTATTTCATCGAGAAGTGAGAAAACTATGTTATTCACGACAAAACAACAATTTTTCTTTTTATTTTATGAATTTACAAAAAAAAATATAGGCAACTACAGTAGAACAACAGAAGTAGTCCCGGCAGCTACTGTGAAATAAAACTCTATAGTCCACAGTGTGGAATAACACTTTTATTTCACTGATAAAATACGATATTTCATTGCATATCATAAAATAAATACAGTTTATCTTTGTGTCTGTATATGTACGTGTTTGTTAATATTAAGACTCACATGCTTGTATATACACGGTGGCCAACGTACGTCATAGTCACGTGGTATGTACGCTATGGAACACGTAAAAAGGTAAACAATATCTGTCGACTCGATTTACTATTTACTACATTTCATATAGTTTCAAGTTCACGAATACATACCTTATCAACTCAAATGACTTTCACAATTGTTTTTCTTGCAAACTGATGTTTATTTTGCAGGGAAATAGTCAATTGGCGTTATGCTATGGAACACACAATTATTTCTTGTGCTAAGGTACACACATGAAACAGAGAG